>CAJQUW010012590.1:0-278629 GCA_907163375.1 Prostheceraeus crozeri | reverse complement strand
TTCATTTTCAATTCGTCTATTATAGAGACAGGTAGAACTCATGGTTCTCATAACGTATGCAATGGAAAGTTTTAGGCAACCTTCGACAGTTGGCTAAATGTCGCCCTGGCGCGAATGCATACTACGTTGAGACAGAGGCAATCCTTTGCACACATGACGCAGAGAGGTTTAACAAGATTGACCATTGCCGAATGTCCCTTGCGGTATACATAGCTACGGGTTTCACCGCCGCCCTTTACAGGAACGCCCGTCGAAAGGAAGTATTACACCGAACTTCATTTGCAACGTTCAAGTTGACTATTAGCAGATTCAACTTAATGATAGTATTCGCCAGTCCGAAGACTGCCCAGGGCAAACCGCGAGGAGGTTCTATCATGTCTTGCCCCATGGTGGCCCTTAAGAGAGCCGATGGTTCGTTCTCGGGAGTAACGTCATCTTACACCCTACCAATTCTTACTGAGAGGAGTCTTTGACTCTCTCTTTGGTTAGCACTGTCGACTTCCACACTAACTGGTTACATGGCTAAAAAAGTGGGAATGTAGCACCATTCCGTTTGGATTGACAGCAGTTTGCTGTCAATCGGATTGCCAATCCGAGCAAGATTATTAAAAACTCTGTCTTTGCTCTCTAGCCTGACAAACTCCTCAAATATAATTTTTCGCGGCCTTAAACTGCGGTCCGGGAGGAGAGCTTGACTTGACTTGTTCGGCGTCTGCATGATTGAAATGAAATGAAATGGAGAGGCTGGTGGTTTATTATACCCTCTAACACGGACGCAACGTTCAAGTTGACTGATAGTCAGATTCAACTTTAATGATAGTATTCGCCAGTCTAAAGGAACTGCCCAGGGCAAGGCGCGTGGAGGCTCTATCATGTCTTGCCCCATAGTGGTCGATTATACGGTAGTGTGTTAGTAGATTTCAATCGCTATGTGAAGCCAGACTCTGGGACGATATTGACGATGAAGACCTTTTGAAATACATGCCATAATAAATTTTTATTTCATATTATCTTTGCTTTCATACTGACTTACTTGAACGGGGACTTCAGTGGATGATTTAACCATGTATACTTTTTCATTTGGAAATAGTAGCACGCTTAGTCTAACTTGTAAATCTTAAAACATTTCATATGGACGATGATGATAGATGAAATAGTGTCAAATAAAATTAAGATAGCTTACACTTCTGATACAGGGATAGCAATCGACTGCGATCCATGTGTAAAGAGCTTGTTAGACTACGGATGGGCTTAAGTGGATGATTTAACCATGTATACTTTTTCATTTGGAAATAGTAGCACGCTTAGTCTAACTTGTAAATCTTAAAACATTTCATATGGACGATGATGATAGATGAAATAGTGTCAAATTAAGATAGCTTACACTTCTGATACAGGGATAGCAATCGACTGCGATCCATGTGTAAAGAGCTTGTTAGACTACGGAAGAGAGAAGTGTGTTATGTTGCGTGTGGCGCGTGAGTGTCCTCCCATTTCATTCCATTCATCATTTTTCTTCCCCTCTGCATTCCATATCCGAGGATATGTGGCGGGCTTGGGACCGCTTTAGCTGCATTAGAAGGTTGGCCCTTAAAAGAGCCCATGGGTCGTTCTCCGTCCACCGACACTACTACTGCAAACACTCTGAAAGAAAAAGAATAGGAGATTAGATGAGCTACAAAAATGATTATGTTGAATAGACTTACTGGGAACCTTCTTTCTGACTTTTCTGACGACGAAGTCATCAAGATCTCCATTGATGTTCATCGTCATGTGGAGGCAGCGAACTCCATCCCCTCATAACACAACTGTGTCTCATTTAAGTCGCTGGAGATTGTAGGGGCATCGCATACGTTATTCTCAAAGAGGGGAAGATGAACTTCATATACTCTCCTTTTTCGACACTTCAAACGCTCATGCAGTCGCTCCACTTCACCCGTCAACCTCTTATTAATAACCTTCACCTCCTCCGTCTCCTTCACCACGCTTCGCATCCGCTCTATCTCTTCATCCTTCCTCGACACACTCGCCTGCAAACTCTCCACCAAACCTGCCTTCCTCATCAACTCGCTCCTTTCCGCCATCCATTCCTTCTCCTTCTTTCTCAAGCTCTCCAACTCTTCCCTCGTTGCCCTATACCCCTCAACCTTCACCTTCAGCTCTTGATTCTCCTTCAAAACTTTTCTATTATTACTTTCCAAAGCCATCACACGATCCTTCATTCTCACAAATACCTCCGTATCATACGCCTCTTGCTGCCGTGGCGATGACGCTGCCATCGGCTTAGCCACTTCCTCCCCCTCCCACTCTTCCTTCAAATCCGCTATGTCCCAAAACAAATCTTCCATCACCGCATCCAAATCAACATCATCCTTCTTCTTCATTTTCGCTCTCAACTCAACTTCCTCATTCGAACTCCCATCACTCGAAATCACATCACTCGCATTCCTCACCACTTTCTCCCCAATCACGTCCTGAATCGTTGCCACGCCTTTCTCACCTCTTCCCTTTCCAACAACTCTCCCTCAAACCATGCCTTGAACCCCTTCTCTCCGATGTTCCCACTCTCACACTGCAAATGCGCCTTCATAAATTCCTTCTCATCCCCCATCACACATTTCCGACAAGACACACACAACCTCAACATCACTTTCCTCTCATGGCCCATCGTCCCCTCTTTTTCTTTTAAATGCTTCTTAAGTTCGCTACCTCTGGCAATCTTGCCACAACTGCACTTGCCAACTAACATCTTTGCGTTATTATTCGGTTTTGTCATGATAATTCTGTAAAGATAGAGTAAAATTTGATAGCAAGTGTTTATAGGATACTACTTGCTGATATGCATTGAAAGACTAAGTCACGAAATATTTGATAGCAAGTCAGCAACCGTTTGGGTGTTAAGCTCTTGAATCCGTTACAGGCATTACTCAGAGGGGATCTTATCCCAGCTCCAAGGCCTCGACCCACAAATCCAACCTCGATCGGACAGAGCGTGCGTCATATCACTGTGTTGGTATCCGGGCCCCAGTTTTGACATGAAAACCGGTGGAGTTATTTACAAGAGGAAACGACCCAAGTCACAGAGACTCATAAACGACTGCTTTTTATTCAAAAACTTTAATTATTATCATTAAATATGAATTTAAATTTTTCAGTATTTTAGTACTACTCATAAAACGTTTATAAGTAGTCTGTCACCTTCAGTATAGCAAACGCTGTCGAATGTTTTTTGAATAAAGTCTAAAGGACTTGTAGAAGCAAAGTTATAGCCGTTTGAAGATTTCGGCCTACTATCATCAAATGGTCAGTCATGCTATACTGACTAACCTATAAGTCTGACACCTTAGCTGATATCAGCAATGTAAAGTGAGAAGTCCGATATCGGACCTCAAGAGAAACGACTTACCTGTAGTCAGTTTCTCAACTTAGTGAAATTCGTCTCCCGATCCCGTTCTTATATACCCTGTGAATATGCAATCGATAAGAGGGGGGGGACGTCAGTGAAATTTCAAAATTTGATGAAAAATGTTTTGGTGACGGTCCCAGGTCGAAATTCCACACTTTGGAAAATTTTCAAAATTTTACCCATACAAAGTCACTCTGACACTTAGGAGTTTTTCAGGTGAGCGAGCTCCGACCTAAAATCTTGTAACCGCTCTAACTTTTGAACGAAGACAGATAGGAACAAGCCGATTCTTTCACTGAATTTGTCTCACTCTTAGCTTTCAAACGAGCTATCGCACGACAAAATCCGTCCACTGGAAGCCAAAATCGAAGCAAGCTGTCCAGAGGGGGGGGACGTCAGTGAAATTTCAAAATTTGATGAAAAATGTTTTGGTGACGGTCCCAGGTCGAAATTCCACACTTTGGAAAATTTTCAAAATTTTACCCATACAAAGTCACTCTGACACTTAGGATTTTTTCAGGTGAGCGAGCTCCGACCTAAAATCTTGTAACCGCTCTAACTTTTGAACGAAGACAGATAGGAACAAGCCGATTCTTTCACTGAATTTGTCTCACTCTTAGCTTTCAAACGAGCTATCGCACGACAAAATCCGTCCACTGGAAGCCAAAATCGAAGCAAGCTGTCCAGAGGGGGGGGGGGACGTCAGCGAAAATTTTTTCTCTCCGATTGACTTGAAACCATAGCGATGCAGAATTTCACGCTGAATCCGAATCTGACCTCCGTTTTCTCATCCGATGCTTCGTTTTGACGCTACACACCAAAACGTCCCAAATTCTAACTCTGTCGTTTTTCGAAAAATGTTGAAAATTTTTTCTCACCGATTGCCTTGAAACTCGCCATACCGATGCAGAATTTCACGCTGAATACGAATCCGACCTCCGTTTTCTCATCCGACCACTCCTTCCACTCGAAACAACCCATTTTACAACCCAACATTCAGCAGATTGCACGAAAAACATCACACACTATAGCCTCAAGACTAATCCTGGCGGTCGCCCAAGTCCACCACGACACTCTATCGTTCCAGAGGGGGGGGACGTCAGCGAACATTTTGTGAACCCACCTGGCCGGCACACCACGACAGACTACAACCTCTGTCGTTCCAGAGGGGGGGGACGTCAGCGAACATTTTGTGAACCCACCTGGCCGGCACACCACGACAGACTACAACCTCTGTCGTTCCAGAGGGGGGGGGACTCAGACCCGAAGCACCACGGCGGCCGACCACGACACTCTGCCGTTCCAGAGGGGGGGGCGCCGGTCGAGTGTTCGCCGTTTTCTTACTACTTATGCGTGGCAGGACAATCGACATGCACATGTTTTACATTTTGAGTGCTTTCTGAATCACAGGAGCTCGAATGGTGTTGAGGCTGCCAGATGCTCTGCAGTGTTGATGCATGTGCAGCACATACATGTAGATGTACCGGTTGGCTGTAGGTGTCACAGATTGACTATTCTTTGTTTTTTAAAAGGGATTGTCACATGTAAAAGTAAGCAAGGAAGAATCCAGGACAGTCTACCGAAAATTATGATTCTGCATCTCTGAACCATTTTACAAAATGTGCGTGTAGCCTACATACATGTTCAGCATCGATCGCTACCTGCAAGCTCTCTAATGGATACTTTCGGATAACCTAAAAAGTTAAGGAAATAAGCAATTAACCCATTAGTGCCGAATGGTAGATTTTTCTACCACGTCACTTTTTAGCAAATTTACTAAGGTTCCAAGCATAAAATGAAAACCTATACTCATGATATGCACTCAGGAGATACTTCGTCATAAATGACATTAATTAGTTTTTATTATACTTTCCTTATTTTGTGGCAGGAAGCGATTTTGCAATGCGTACTTGCCTTCACGATGTCAATTTTCACTTACATGTTTGACACGCAAATATCATCATGATATTCTATTAACATTTTGTCAATGTTGATGCATTTTGGTTGATTATGTATGTTTCCTTCCACCTGAAGTGTCAATGACAAAATAAAATAGTACAACAGTGAAATATTGATACATTTGTGTGAGGTAGAAAATCTACCATTCGTCACTTGCCACTCCAAATCTACATGATGGCAACACAAACTAAGTATTTACTGTCTGTCCTAAAGCGACTGGATTTTTCTTTGTTGGCCACGAGCATGACAATGTAGACAGCTGCAGAAAGTGTCAGAGCTATGTCATGGTCGTAGATATCTACAATTTTGAATTTCCCGTTGGGTTTATATCATTGAAAGCAATAGCCTTCCCAGTCACTTTATGCCATCAGCCACAACCATGATGAAGCCAGTACGAAAAATGACATTAGATGAAATCGCCAATTTGATTGCCGAGGACTGGAGTGATGATGTCGCTATTTTGCCGCCTATCGAAGATGCTGGAACAAAATCGGATGAAGACAGTGACATTTCGGATAACGAGGAATTTCCATCTATCAACCATCTACCTGCCAGGATATTGAAGACTGAAGTTGAAATTTTTCATGATATCGACGAGGATTTTCTTCCTTCAGAGTCCGACGTTACTGATCCGCTTGCGACAAAGCGACGCAAGAAGACTTCTCGCTGTTGGAATAACTCCGACCTCGTCGTCATTTCTCCCTCCGCCTTATTCTCCCAATCTCCACCTGGAATTTCATTCAGCTCGCTCCAAGATCTCAAATGCGTGTGATTCATTTTATCTGTTTTTTGATGACGAGTTCTTTGAGACTATCGTAAATGAATCAAATTTGTATGCTTGTCAAAATGATTATTTCCTGAACGTCACCATCGATGAAATGAAGACTTGTTGCTTTGATATTGCGGTCAGGTTACTTCCGTCTACCATCTAAACGATTGCATTGGTGCAAGGACACTGACGTTTCTTCAGAAGGAGCATCTCAGTATATGCGCCGGGATCGTTTCGAAGCCATTCTACGCTATTTGCATTTTAATAATAACTCACTGATCAACAACGATCGATTCTACAAAGTTCGCTCACTCTTTGAATACTTCAACAAAAAATCGAAAATCTTGCCATTTGCGAAAGACATCGGTATTGATGAATCCATGATCAAATATTTTGGATGTCATGGTTCCAAACAGTACATGCGAGCAAAGTCGATCAAATTTGGATATAAGTTATGGTCTATGGCTTCTTCGGATGGTTATATGTATCATTTGGAGCCGTATCGTGGAGCCGGGACGCAGATCAACGACTTTGGCTTGGGACACGGAGGAAATGTTGTCACATCATTGATTGATGAATGCCAGGTCAAACCCGGAGCTCATGTGTATTTTGACAATTATTTTTCCTCACTGAGTTTTCTAGACCATCTTTCAGAATTGGGAATTTCTGCAACTTCCACTATTAGATCCAATCGAATTCAGAAATGTCCTTTATTGGACAAATCAACCATTCGCAATAATGGACGGGGCTTCTGTGAATCTTACTCCGATGGACAAAATGTCGTCACCCAGTGGATGGACAGCAAAAATGTCACAGTGGTTTAATACGCTCTCTGCGAATCCACTGAAAGCTGTGCGACGCTATGACCGATCAAAAAGAAAATACGTGAGTCTGCCCATTCCGCATGTGATCTGCAAATACACGTACAACGAAAATATGGGTGGTGTGGATCTCGCCGATCAGTGTATAAACAATTACCGAATCACATCACGCTCCCGGAAATGGTATTATCCAATATTTTCGTGGATTTGCAATGCTCTGCTGGTGAATTCATGGAGATTCTATCAAGACGTGAAAGACAAAAATATATCCTTGTTGGATTATCAACGTAGTGTTGTAATTTCACTTACTTCAATTCATGGAGAACAAGGACGCATAGTTGGAAGACCATCGCTCTTTTCCAGAAATATTTCAACTCTGCGATATGATGGCCGTAATCACTGGCCTGTCAAATCCTCCGTCCCAAGTGGAAGATGCCGTGTTTGCAGTGGGCGTACAGATTTGAGATGTGAAAAATGCAGTGTGGCATTGCATCCCAAGTGCTTTAAGTTGTTTCATACACAGTAGTGACAGACATGTCGTATACAAATTCTGTCGTATATACAATTCTGTTTCGATATACACTGTAGTGTGATTTTTCGCCGATTACGTTGTTTTTGAAAGACAAAAATCTGCAAGTGTTCGCATGTGTCTAGTGCATGTTTTATAAACAGATGACTAATTTCAGAGCATCTATATGTTGTTTTCATTTTGAATATTGAATACTAGGTGACTATAACACCAGTAATTGCATCATAAGCTGAATTTAATATGTAGCTGAATACAGCTGAATTTAGTATGCAAGTGCCGAAAGGTCGATTTTTCTACCACAGAAAAAATGGCTCAATTTTTTCAGCAATTATCTTCCTAGGCTCATATCCACTATTTAACATATTGACAGACCTAAATAAACACGATGACAGATAAATCTTCGAAAAAAAATTCCGGCACTATTGGGTTAAGCATAATTAAATTTTGCATTGGTTAGGCAGGCGCAGATCTGACGTCACATCATTTCTTATATTCGATCTTACTTGATTACTATTTGTGCTTTTGCTGAACTGCTAAGTCTACTGATCAAATATGTCAAGGTAGAGCATCTTGGAGAAGGTCTTGGACTATAGATCTAACTGCAAGTAGCCATGCAAACCAACATGGCTTCCAGACTATATTCAATGTCTTATTTCTGCTGAAATAAAGTTAGACACACTGAATTATGTAATTATGTGATATACTTTACTTTATTGTTGTCGATCGTTATAGCGCGGTGCAGTGATTCATTCATGCATATTGCATTTTCCTCACAGATGGGAGACAGTTGAATATGACAAGTATGAGACAGTTCTAATCAAAGGTTCAAGATTTCGACTATGATGATTATGAAGTCATACCTTAAGGATGTTAAATATGTCCGAAGGATGATTTTTCCAAAGGATGTCAAATATGTCCGTATATGGCAGTAAAAAGGCAAAGATGCCTAACCTGGACAAGTAAGAAATCACAGAAATCATCCGAAATCATCTTCATTTTCTTTTGTGCAAAGCGGTTCACCCAAGGTTAATTGGAGAATTTGCACGATGTCAACAGAGGACGGAATGGTTTCAATTAGGGAGTAAAGAGATTAATATCTTATTAAGGTTTCCCGGAAAGGAAATTAGTCGGTCAACCGCTAATGTGACGGGATGAATATGCGAGAAATATGTGAGAATGTTGGTTTCGTTTGTGCACCAATTTGTTTTCGATTGAGCCACTTTTCATCATAGATTGCTCTGCCTATAAGAGGCAGATGAAAAGATGAGAATATTATATATTCAATCCGATGCACAAATCGACCTTAGTCAAAACTGTGCTGGGTGAAAGACTCTCCTCCCATCGCTGTTTCCGGATAGCCTAAAAATTTTAAGATCGATCTCCGGTTCCGGATAGATTTAATTTTATTTTATCCAGCTCCAGGCAAATGAAATTTCAAAAGATCCGACTCCGGATTCACGAAGTCATGCAGCTTCGGCTCCGGATGATGCAGCTTTTTTAGCTACGTGACTCTAACTTCATTTACTCTAGCAACATTCACTTCCATAATAACATAAAAAGTGCCTTGACCGTGGATTATAAAGGAAATAGTGTTTATTTTGTTAAAAGATATTAAATTTTGAAACTATACAAGTTATTCAAAAGATATGGAGCTCCGATATGTACAGGGTGAGTCATAAAAAACGTTATCTCGCATTAGTGGAATTTTTATTAGAAACTGCAATTCATGCTGATCATATGATAGTTACAAGCATTCACATATATTATACTTATTCTCAGTTAAATTGATAGCCTTCCTGTTCAATACAGAGAAAGCAGCGACGGACAAAGGAGCCATGAGCACTCAGACTTGCATAAGAGTTGCAAGTTGTTATCTCTTCTCAAATGTTGGTTGTCCATTCCGTCGAACTTCTTGGAGGTCGGGCATAGACACATTTGCATAACACTCCTTCAAGAAAGAAGTTGCGAAAATGTAAGTTTGGACAGCGAAGTGACCATTCACTGCTCTCTGACCGATCCATGGATCTATGAATGTTCATTGAGAATGGCCAGGGTTGCGGTACTGTAATAAGAAGGGCTTCATCCTGTCTAGCAGCCTGATACGTACTTACATGTCTGTTCCGATTCTCGTTTCATCGAACGAACCGAATAGCATGTTGCTTCAGAATATTGTAGTAATGGTCGCTGCTCATTGTTTGTTTACTGATATCGAGCTTCAGGACGCCATTATGAATCATCAATAGCTCATGCTGTGAACGACCTCTGGTCAGACTTTTCAACAAAAACGGTTAACTTCTCACTACTCAAGTAATTAGGATGTATTTATTCACAGTCCGTTAAAACGAAAGTATCAAGAAATGTACCATTGTGCTTTCTTTTTGCTCAAGCTAAGTTGGAGTACATAACTGTCCACACAACAGATAGCAACGCCATCATTTCCATAGCTTGAATGAAGCTCGAGCGACTTCCGCCTTGATTTGTGATGTATGGACCATTAGTTTGATGATTTGAAGCTAGAACATCAATTTGATGCCTACTCTTATTCTATAACAGATGAAGACATGGAATAAGAACCTAGAATGACAATCCAGGAGGACTTTTCACAGACCAAATATCGTTTTTTTCTGACTCACCCTGTAGGCCACATCATTGAACACCAGTCAAAATCATCAGGGAACATTAAAAAGATGATGACTTTATAACTTGTGCTAAGTACAAATTTCAAAATGACATTGATTATGGGTTGTAGATTGCATTTAATAAAACAACTTTAAGAAATACTTACAGTCTTCCATCTCAGCACGGCTGTTTATCTTAGGCTCATATTTATTTATATAAACAGGTTCACTGAGACTGAGAATTATACACTACCATTGTCCCGACCAATGATTGTACACATCTCAGACTACTTGAAGCTATTTCTATACTAAGTTAAAAAAAGATTAATTCTCAGAGAAATCTCTATTTACCAACAAACTCTTTCACCAGCTGTGTTGAATCACACTTACCTTCAATTTATGGACCGCATCTTTAAGCAAGGCATAAGAGGCCTTCCGATGGGATCATCATCATTTGGCATCTGATCAGCCATTATCTTTATGAATGGCATTGAACAAAGTGCACTCCAGACATCGAACCACACACCACTATTCTAGCTCTATCTTGACAGTAGTAAGTAAAACTCCACTTCTGGATAGCGCAAGATGGCCGCCGTCGCTGACGTCCCCCCCTCTGGAACGGCAGAGTGTCGTGGTCGGCCACCGTGGTGCTTTGAGTCTGACGTACCCCCCTCTGGAACGACGTGTCGTGGTGTGCCGGCCAAGTGAGTCCGCAAGGTTCGCTGACGGCCCCCCCTCTGGCCGGCCGTCGTATAGCGCGCGGTGCTGTGCTGTCGAGGTTGGCGTGGTGTGCCGGCCAGGTTGGGAGGGTGGAATGTCGTAGCTCACCTGAAAAAATCCTAAGTGTCAGAGTGGCTTTGTATGGGTAAAATTTTGAAAATTTTCCAAAGTGTGGCATTTCGACCTGGGGCCTTTACCAAAACATTTTTCATCAAACTTCGCCGAACCCCCCCCCCCCCCCCCGACAGCGATCTTCTAACTTTGGCTCTAGTGGACGGATTTTGTCTTACAGCTACTCGTTTGAAAGAGGAGAAAAAACTGCTCGACGCCATTTTTGCCGCGAGTCAATCGGACCAGCCGTTCAAAAGTTAGAGCTGTTACAAGATTTTAGGTCGGAGCTCACCTGAAAAAATCCTAAGTGTCAGAGTGGCTTTGTATGGGTAAAATTTTGAAAATTTTCCAAAGTGTGTCATTTCGACCTGGGACCCTCACCAAAACATTTTTCATCAAATTTCACTGACCTCCCCCCCCCTTGGGAGAGCTAGCTTCGATCTTGGCTTCTAGTGGACGGATTTTGTCGTGCAATAGCTCGTTTGAAAGCTAAGAGTGAGACAAATTCAGTGAAAGAAACGGCTTGTCCATATCTGCCTTCGTTTAGATGTGAGACGCCATTTAAGATTTTGGGAGATTGACGAAAAACGACAGAGTTAGAATTTCCCAAGAAACAGCTCCAGCGGGAGAATGAAGGCTCGGATTGGTAAACGGAGGCCAGATTTGGAATCAGTTTGATGTTATTGTCCAATGAGGATCATCATCCAATGAGAATCAAGCATTTCTATATAAATAGCGAGCCTTCCACAGTGAGAATCATTCCATCATTGAATCACACGAGTGACGGACGCACATTTCCTCTCTCTAGTTCCCTATTCTATTATCCAACTAAAATGGTAAGTCGGTACTTTCCTCCCTCTCCTCCCTTGAACGCAAACTTAATACAATCTTTTCCATTTTCAGGCATCTACTCCATCTGCTGCACTAGTAGGACAAAATGGCGGTCAAACGTTACAAGGTTCGCTACGATCAGATCATCTACAACTGAGGCCAGTGGAAGAAACATCCAAGGTACATAATCCTACACCGCTACAGCGTAAATTTATACAAGTCTTGCGTTATGACGATCATGGCGTAGTACTCCAAACGGGAATGCTCCCTTCCACGGATGTCAAGATAATGCACAATCAGTATGGGGACTACATAATGATCCCCGTGAGTCCGTACATTCGCCACCAACTTGATATTATTGAGGAGTACGTGACATTAAATATGGACATTCCTACTCCTCTTGCTCAAGAGTGGAAGGCGAGAGATGACAAGGATACTCCCTATAGAAAGATTTGGGATGGTAATCAAATTTGCCTACCGGTATCACATTGGTGCACTTACTATAAGAAGGAGGGAGATCATTCAACACCCATCACATGCGACGAGCTCGGAGAAGGTACTTGGGATATCCTTTTCAAAGTGAATGGGCTATATTATGGTCAGCACAAGGATAATAAAATAGCCTCTCTCTCGATACACACTGAATCCATCCTATATATTCCAAAACCACCCAACGTGGATGACATAATTGATCAAATCCTTAACAGCAGTGGTACGAAGCGCAAGTCGGAGAAGAATGCTGCATCAAAACGCAAATCAAAGAAGGAGAATTACTAGTCCTTTCCTAACTCTACCCTATGACAATTCGCTTATGTGCTTTGAGTGTCGTAGACGTGGTCTTATTAGATACATTTTACTTCTTCGTTGCCATCATATCATTTGTGTATTTTGTCGTGAAAAGCATCGATGTAATTCTTCATTTTGTAATATGTTATAGAACGTTTCCTTAGATGTGTAAATTTCCGTTTTAGGCTTCTATCATCATTTTTATGGATTGTGAGGGTGAACCTGTACAGGAGCTCAGTGCTATTGCTATGAACAATTGGACATATCAGATTGTTAGTGTCTATCATCAACATGCCAACTGCAATCCCAATGTTGATCAATGGGCGAGAAAACACATTCATGGACTTAATCTGAAATATTTGCAAGACTATGGCTTTTCTTGTGAGAGTGCTCTTCTTATTGACTTTAAACGATGGTTAGCTGCTTTCAATGTTATACGCATCTTTTGTAATAATCCTGGTAAGGAGAGGAAAGTATTTCCCAATCTAATCATTGATGATATTTTGCTCCCACCTTGGGATAGTAGAGTGAATCAACATTATCATGAAGTCACGAAACGTTTTAAGGATTTGTGTGTTCCTATTTTGTCTGTTCGTTGTAGTAGCTACGTTCATAACCAATGCTTCTTTCCTCCTTACCTCAACACTGCCAAAGTCCTGTATGGTTATCATTGCTCGCTGTATGATAGTTATCAGCTGTATCTATTTTATCTCTTTCAAACCATTGATTTATAATGCATGCTTGTTACTATTATTCAATAAATGTTACTATGAGAAGAGTTGTTGTTTTCATGCAATGGATGGGTTAGATAAAGGGCGATCATGTCTTTCTCAAACGACTGCGGAACATTACATTTTCATAGGCAAAGTTTAAAAGGAGCTGTTCAAGATTATGTGATAAATTTTCATAAAGATGAGACCGACATCGAAGCAGTGGTCGATGATGCTAGCACTCTATTTCTAGAGTTGATGAATACATTCTCTGATAGCATTGTCATGGCGCGATTAGTTGCGAAAATTAAGTTTAGTCATTTTGGAAAGGAAGAGGTGGAAAGTCGCTCTTTCCATTTTGCTTCTTATTCAATGGAAGTGGTAGATCACCCCGAAGAATTTTTTAAAAGACATATGATAAAAATTGCTGAACGTCTTAACGCATTTAACCATCATGGTAGCAGTCTAGTGATTGAAGCGATTTCAGATATTCACATTCAACTTTCCATAAAGAAAAATTGAAAATGCAGTGGTACTTGATTGTAGCACAACTGGTCTTCGAGCTATGTCTGCTCACTCTCGAAGTATATTCCTTCTGTACATGCGTCTATTATTTAGAAAAGGCTAGCAAATTCATATCTTCAAAAAGGCTTGCTATAGACATCAGTAACGGTGAAACTATGTGTTGTGATGTATGTAAGCGAAAGGATGGAAATGAAAAGCGCATCTTCAAGAGATGTAAGCACGCTTTTTGTCAACGCTGTTTCATACGTAATTGCATTCAACTTTGCAAATGTAACCACTGTGATATTGCTCATTTCGAGTGTCACTTATGTCGCAATAGTTAATACCTATGCAAATGTGGTAAAGATAGGTTTTAGCAAAGACTAACACGGAAAATGGCGAAACGTAAAAGTCAAAAGTCTTCAAATTTTCTTCAGCCATTCAAGCTCTCCGACGAATGAAAGCAAATCAGCGATACAATGCTATACGACATGCTAACGATAAATTCATTTGTGAAATTATTTCTCATGTGAGGAAGTTGAGGACGAAGAAATTAGCGCCAAAACAACGAAAGTTACTTAAGCGATATGCTACGAAATTGCGTTTCATCTCCAATCCTAAAGTCACCCTTCAAAGAAAGAGGAAAACTCTAACACAAAAGGGCGGTTTCCTTTCAGCAATACTTCCAATGATAGCTCCTGCCGTGGGCAACCTATTGGGTAATATCTTTGGCTCTAAGCGTTAATTATGCAAATGTTGAATCTCAAAGTAATAAAATGGATTTCAGACTTCAATGTGATAAAGTTCTGACTGTATCAGGTCCATCTCATGCAGGTAAAACTGTTTTCACGCTGAATTTATTGGATAAAAGAAGGGAGTTGTTTAAGGAACCTATCAATCGAGTGATTTGGTGTTATGGTATTTATCAACCGTCGCTGTTTCAGGAATTGCAAAGTCGCAACTTTATTCGACATGAAGGAATTATTGCAGTGGATAAACTTCAGTCTAATGATGTTGTTGTATTGGATGATTTATTAAAAGAAAGTAAGAATTCAAAAGATGTTACAGATATGTTCACTCGTGCAGCGCATCATAAAAGGTGTTTTATCATCTATATCACACAAAATTTGTTTCCTGATGGAAAAGAGGCTCGTACACGAAACCTGAATACACACTATTATGCTATTTTCACAAGAATCCGCGAGATAAAAGTCAATTTGAAATTTTAGCGCGACAAGTTGCACCCAGAGGATCAAAAGCCTTAATTGAAATTTTTCAAGCATGTACTGAAAAACCATACGGTTACTTATTCATTGACTTTACGCAAGAGTGTCCGGAAGAATTTAGATTTCGAAGTGATATTTTGAAAACTCCCATGATTATCTACAAACTATGAGTTCTTATTCTCGCATGATTGTTATTCCTCAGGATGAATATGTACAATTGACTGACAGAGTCGCGTAAGTGGCTCGTAGCTCAGATGGTTAGAGCACAGGTCTAGTTAACCTTGGTCGTAGGTTCGAATCCTACCAGCCGCACATCTTTTGCATGGCAATTTGATCTATCGTCTATCTAATTTCATTGTTGTTAAATGCAGCAAGTAAAGCAACCTCTTGCAAATCAAATGTATAGGAAAGAAATAGATTATCAGCAAAATGTTCACATCAAAGATCCACATCGTGCTGTATTATTACAATCGGAAACTGTTGAGCAATTGAAAAACTTGAAGAATAAGATGCGTGACTCTGCATCGACTGCTACACCCTTAGCATCTTGCGCACATGCCATATCTCTTTTCAACAGTATTGAAGCCCATCTCAATGTAAATGATAGAGGAGAAATCATTACAGATGAAAATAAAGTGATTGATGCTTCACGTTATGAAGACTTGATTCAGTATGCGACACGTAGAAAGCGCCGTCAGGGCTATGTTCCACCTGGTTGGTCATACTTTCTTAAACTATTGAAAAAGCATAATGTGCCAAAATTTGCTTTGAATAATGAGACATTGAAAGAACTTGATTCAACAGTGGCTACTGCTCCAATTCTTCAGACGATGAAAATGCCAACAAATTGGTTTAAGACGTCACCTGCTACATCCCCTCCCACACTCACTAAGCAAACAAGAGGAAGAACTCGACGTAGATCTACATCGCCACTAAAACTAGTAAAAGGAAAACGTAAAACAGCTCCTCCCAGGAAATACATGTTCTCAGACTATTAATATGAAGCAGATGTGTTGCTTGCCATGTAATGAGCCGCCAGAGGTGAATGTCGTTGTCACTTGCACTTGCTGCGCCAGCTCTCACAATGAAACCCCTAAGCAATGTGAACACGATCGCAAAACCGATAAAGCTAAATGCTGCAGTTGTTGTAAATGTAGAAAGGCAAGAAAACAAAAAGATGAGAAGGAGAAAAAAGAGTCAGTCGTCATCGACTGAACGTTTGAAGTCAATCTATTATGATGTAAAACATCCGGCAGGATTTACATCTATCAAGAAATTATCAAAAGCGAATGGTCTTCCACAATCACAAGTGAAACGATGGTTAAAGGGTCAGGCTACCTATACACTCCACAAACAAGCGAAAAAGAAGTACCGCACCCGCCATTATATTGTTCATGACATCGATGAACAGTGGCAAGCAGATTTGTGTGATGTTGCCTCTATTTCAAAACATAACTCGGGCAATAATTTTATTTTAACCGTCATTGATATTTTCTCGCGTTATGCGTGGGCTCAACCTTTAAAAACTAAAGAAGGGAAAGGAGTAGCAAAAGCATTCCAAACAATTTTTCGAGAAGGTCGCATTCCAAAAAGAATTCAGAGTGATCAAGGAAAAGAGTTTGAAAATCAGCATGTGAGAAGATTATTTGAGAGGCATGACATTGAGTTGTTTAGTGTAAAGAGTGCTTATAAAGCTGCACTCGTTGAACGTTTTAATCGCACATTAAAAAATCGCTTGTGGCGACATTTTACTGCCAACTTGACATAAAATTGGACAAAGGTTCTACAAGATACACTCCATGCCTACAATCACTCTATCCATCGTTCTATTGGACTCAGACCAGTAAATGTAAATGCTGACAATGTAGATAAAGTGCGCGAATCATTCCAACGTAAACGCACTCATGTGAAAAGTGATGTGAAAATTGGTGATAAAGTTCGTATCTCAAAAGTGAAAAGTGTTTTTGCTAAAGGGTACCTTCCGAATTGGACAGAGGAGGTATTTACAGTATCAAGGATTAATCAAAAAGACTCTCCGACCACATACAAGTTGAAAGAGTACGATAATGAAGAAATTGAGTGTAGCTTTTACCGCGATGAGATTGAGGTAGTCACTGAAAGTGAAACATATTTGGTAGAGAAAATCATTCGATGTAAAAAACGGCAAGGTGAAGAATGGTGTCTTGTTAAATGGACTGGTTATCCTTCAAGTATGAACTCTTGGATGCGTCGTGCCGACATCTTTCATCTAAGTGATCGACAGTGATTCATGCAAAGTTGTAACTAACAATGTTTAGGGTTTGAGCTATGAATCCAACTGCCTCATTTTATTCACGACCCTCCTATGTAAGTGGTGGAGGACAAATTTACATCGGCGCTCGCCGCCAACGTGGAGGTAGCATACTTGGTGCACTGAAATCTGTTGTAGCACCTCTCATATCCAATGTCGGTAGATCTTTAAAACGAAATGTTTTAAGTAATGCCGTTGGCTTTGCTGGTGATGTTGCTAGTGATCTTTCCAGAGGTAGAAGTTTTAAGAGCAGTTTGTTGAATCGTGGGAAGGAACGCGGTTTAAAAACATTGAAGCAGACCTTTGCTGGTGTTACTCAAGGAAAGAAATCACCTAAACGAATGAAAAAAGGAAGGAGGAAACATCGCGGAGCTGGTAAGGTGCGATCTTCAGTCAAAAGGCATTCACGCAAACGTCGCGGAGGCTCTAATCATTCATCAGGCGCTAAACGACGACGCTGCCATAACTTCTAATCATGGAGTGTAAAACTTCCGGTTTTTGTTTGTTTGATCAACAAGCCATACGGACAGATATTCTTAGTTCAAGTATTGTAGATTATCATCCTCGAACAGCTGAGAATGCTGGCCCCATTGAATTTGTTATTCCTGGTGGTAGTGATGACTACATAGATTTGAGTTATGCGATGCTTGATTTGAGGTTTAGAATTCAGCAAGCAGATGGAACTGTTATTGACGATACACATAAAGTTGGACTGAACAATTTACCATTGACTACATTACTTCGTGATGTTTCTCTAACGATTGGAGAGCAGCAGGTGGAAGGTGGTCAAAGCGATTATCCCTATAAATCATATTTCAATCATGTATCACAGTTTCATCCAGCAGCACAAAAAAGTCATATGGAAGCCATGGGATGGTACAGAGATGAAGCAGGAAAATTTGATGTTGAAACAAACAGTGGCTTTGTAAAGCGATCTGCTATGATTAAAGATAGTAGAGTATGTCAGCTATATGGTCCGCTGAATTTAGACTTCTTTAGACAGTCAAAGTTTTTACTCTGTAATACCAGCATGCGACTCAAGCTGACATTGAATAAGCCTGAATTTGCGCTGAATGCATTTGCTAAAGTTGACAATTTTAGAATTCATGTGGAAGATATTGCACTTTACATTCGTCGAGTAGTACCGAATCCAAGTGTCATTAGAGGACATGCTGAAGGTCTTAACCGCCAAAATGCCATTTACCCCGTTCAGCATACAAAGCTTCTTACCTTTACAATTCCGAAAGATCAAAAGAGTTTCATCAAAGATGGCCTCTTTCCATCGGAAGCACCGAAGCTCCTCATGGTGGCAATGGTTGAAAATGATGCATTTAATGGTAATATAAAGAAGAATCCTTTCAATTTTAAACACAATCAGTTAAGTGATATTGCTTTACGTGTAAATGGTGTGAGTCATCCTGGTCCACCCTACAAACCAGATTTTGCTGCGGATCAATTTATGCGCAGTTATGTTGATTTTATGGATGTCTTTGGCTTTTACAATACGGATGATACCAACGGACTGACTATGAAAGAGTTTAAGAGTGGATATACTATTTATGCATTTTATTTGACTGCTGACAGCGATATTAGTGCCCCCCATCGTCAAGCGAACGTGCCTCATAATATTCGTTTGGATTTGAAGTTCAAAAGAACACTACCTGAGACGATCAATGTATTAATTTATGCAGTCTTCGATTCAAATATTGAAATTACAAAGTATCGTGACGTGATTCTTCAGTATAATCGTTAATGAGTTGGTTGACTGCTGACGATATTAAGACTAAAGTGCAGCGTAATGCAGACGAAGCGACGTTGAAAGCTTTCGATAATGTCTATTCACTCGATACCTTACCACTTGCAGTAAATCACTATCCCATCTTTATTGTGCTAAACACTCATTCGCAGAATTTAGGCGGTGAGCATTGGAAAGCGATCTTTATTGGAGAAGACCGACGTGGTGAACTATTTGACTCTCTTGTTCAACCTCCAAATATACCAACACAGCAGTGGTTGAGAAAACATACGCGTCAATATCAGCGAAATGAACGCATACTACAACATCCACTTTCATCAACGTGTGGTGCTTTTGTACTGTACTTCATCTTAAAACGTTTACATGTATCTCGATTTGTATCTGTTATTCAAAACTTTTCATGTAATCCATCCTCTAATGAAAAAATGATTTGTAAGTTCTATCATGATTTGAAATAAAAACATCATGTTCGAAAAATTGTTTTTTATTTTACAATCCGCTGGGTACGTACATACTCGATGAGATAGTCTAGGATCACATTTGCTTGTACATGAGATTTTAATCCAGTAATGATCACTTTACTATTATGAAAGATTGCCACATGCACAGGTAACCAACAACTAATAAGAGCTGCAGGAAAAAGTTCGGGTTCATAACACAAATTGTAACTGCTGGTACGAATCTTCAAAAATGATACACTTCCACTCAATTGAGTAGAGATCACCATATTGTCCACAGTCAGATTCGACATCACACACCTCTCCCTCTTCCATATCCGACGTAGTAGTCTTTGTAGCTCTAAGCGCATTGACTGCGCCGATGAATGAGAAAGGGCGCCGAGAATCTGTACAGTCCCATTTGGGAAGAGTTGAAGACTCCGTGAATTGTTCATCTTCACCACTAACATTTGAGGTCGGCCCGGGTAATACTTGCTGTTTGGAAGGTGTTGGTGTAATGTTGTGAGATCGATTTTGGTGTAGAGTCTGAAGCGACGGAGAATGTTGACGATGGTGTAGCGATGGCGCTTCATGATGAAAGAATGAGTAAATTGAGCGATGTACCTTCCTTTTATACTTCTCCCAACTACCTTGATGAAATGTGAAGTTAGTATGAAGTTGGGAATGATAGAGTTGAATTCGCGGATCGTTGACGCGCAGCCAGATTCGATTTCCAATACGTGAATGTCTTTTCATATAGAAGTATTTCAAATCCTTCATGATATGATGTAGAGATTGAAAATGACGATAAGATAAAGCAAACTCTCTTCTCACATTTCCAGTTGAATCTTTGAAATAGACGTTTCGATCATGATCCGTTTCAATACGTTGTAGGGAATCTAATTTCCAACTCATGGTGCGTGGTAGTGATGTCTGATTAAGATTTGCATAGTAGGGCGATGAACTCACGACGAATAAATGTCATGATGGAGCGATGTATGTATCTTCTATACTTCTCCCAATTGTATTTGCGAAATGAGAAACAGTTTGCGGAATGAGAATGGCAGATTTGAATTTCATTTCTGTAATGTTGAAGCCAAACTTGATCACCTAAGGAGATGAATCTTAATGTTTCAAAATATTCCAAATCCCTCATGATATCATTGAGGTTGACAAATTGTCGCCATGTTAATGTAATACCTCTTGATGTATGACCATGAGAATTTTTGAAATGCACGTTTCCATCACGATCAACTCTGATATATTGTAGAGAGTCCAAAATCCAAGTCTTCATGATGTTATGCAAAGCCGCAGATCAGCAATATAAAAATGTCGTTTTATCATATTTTGCTTAGCAATGCGGCTACAAAGAGATTTGCTAGTAATCGAGCCGCACTCTTTTCTACTCCCATTGATCATACACAACGGCTAAATGGAAATTGGGAAGTGGGTGTCACTCAACTTGTTTATAGCAACTGTGTCTATACTTTTGATCATGAGGTGATGACTATTAATATGAGACGCACAGCTGCTTACCAATATGAAAAGGGCTGCCGAGTATACATTCCACAGTGGCCAAAGAACGATCTCTTATCATGTAAAAAGTTTATATATGATTTCTTGAATAAAGCGAGTAAACATATTGTCCGATTTACTCCGCACAATGATGATTATAATTATGTACATCATGTAGTTGAGAAAGATTGGATTGTTGGTTTAAGTCCAAGTTTAAGAAATGATTTAGGCTACCTCGCTAGCGCCTTAACAAGCTATGATAATTTTAATGTTAATTACCACATAAGTGGTCATAAACAGTTAATATATCGAGAGGAAGCTTATTATGTAGATCTTCTTCCAAGAAATGAGAAGACGTTGGTGAAGAAGATTGTGATTAAGCCAAGAAAGACAAACATGACTCCTGAAACATTATTGAAGAAATTTAATTATCTCCTTCGAGTTGATGGTAAACAAGTGGCAACATTGACTTATATTAAATCATCTAATCATATTTCAATAAGTAAATTAAATGATGATGATCTAGTATTAGTTTGTTCAAAAGATTTTCATCAGTTCTTACGGCATCATTCTGCAGCTGTTCATGGAAAATTTGATATGCAACATTTACCATGTGAAAGGTCAAATCAATTTGATACAGAATGGACCGTATCATTATACAGAAAGTGTGTAGAGCCTTTCGGTGGTATCTTACATGAAACAAGAGTGTTGATGCCTCGCATTATTACTTCGGTTAAATTGGTTGCAGATTATTTAAATGAAGTGATTAATGACCAACATATTTCATTTTCTGAAAAAGAAGGTACTTTGTCTCTCACTATAAGTGGAAAAGGTATTGAACTAATTATGGATAAAACTCTAATGGACATTTTGGGTTTTGATCAAAATATCTTTAAAAGTGGTACTGTAACCAAAGCTAGTGCAGACATGTCGCTATCGCGTCGTATTAACTATTTTCAGATATATTCCAATATTGGTGAAGATGTACGTGTGGGAGATGTTGAAGCTCCATTGCTAGCAATGATACCATACCAGCCAAAAAGCTGCAGTATTTTATCTGAGCATACTTTCAAGAAAGTGCATTATACAAAGCTGAAATCAAACTACATCCCACAAATTGATATTGCCATTTATGACGATGCTGGTGCGTTGATTCCTTTTCATAAAGATGCTGTGACAAGTATCACACTCCATTTCCGAATGAAGAGTTAATGCAAAAGTATGCTAATATATTTTCCAATGTGAATAATATGGAAAGTGAAAATAAGGACTCGTTTCTAATGTACTTGCCCAGTAATGCTTCTATGAATAAATTTCCCAAAAATAAACCATCAGACTATCGAGTAGAATTAAATCGCCCACTGCATTTAGAAGGTGAATGGGAGGTTGGCGTTTCTAGTATTTGCTATGATAGCAATATTCAGAATGTGAATGATTTGGAAGAAATGATATTGACTCCTCGCACCCATGATGGAATAACAATGAATAATGCATTCCAGTTCCCATACAATTTAACATCAGATGGAAAGTGGAACTATGAATGGATTCAGATAAAATCAGATTCTTATGAACCATTTGGGAATGAGAAAATTATTAAGGCATTCAATAGTGGTAATACTTCCATCATGAAGAATAAGGATCAGAAAGTTTATGAGTTTACTATCTATCATTGGAGTGGGAGACAGTTCCTTCGCTTTCATTCTTTTACTAAAGGTCTTACACTGAGGTTGGATAATGAATTCTATCCACATCTTGGTTTTGGTCATGGACTACATCTAACGTTAATTGCTACTGCAAATGTTAAAAAAGTTTATTCAAATCGAATCAACAAATTTCATTATAGACTTAAAATATTTGATGAAGATGTTGTAGAATGCGAAGAACGCATCATTTTGAAAAAGCGTGGTGTTCAACCTTTATCACTTATTGAGTTAGTAAAACGATGGAATGAGACTGTGGGTAAGAAGTATGGAGAGAAAATTATGGCGGACAAAAATAAGTTGGTTATTCAGAAATATAATGACAAACTTACAGTTTATTTCTCTCCAACCTTGCGTCATTTTGTAAGACATTATACACCTATTACTGGAAGCGGTGTGGTGTATGCTTCTCATGAATATCACACTAAAGCTGATTCAGTTAATGATGAATGGTGGGTGGACATCTATGGTGATCGCATCAAGAAAATTTACCAGTCTTATGAAGAATCTAAAGTTGCTATCAATATAATGCCGCGTCTATATCATACAGTTGAAAGCTTCATTCATGTAGTAAATCCTTATATACAACAGAAGTTGAAGCATGTAATGAAAAGTAAATATGATGTAAAGACACACCACATTTCGTTTTCAATTGAAAATCAACGCGTTGTTCTGAGACTGGGTGATGACATTCAATGTCAATTGAGTAAAAATTTGAAAAAACTCTTTGGTTTTTCAATGCTACAAACAGTGTTTGCTGCTGCGCATACGATTGGTATAGAAACACCAATGACACTTGATAAACATGAACAGCACCTTTACATTCAAAGTGATTTGATTCTACCTATTTCTGTTGGTGAGAAAAAAGAATACATTTTACGTGATTTCATTCATGATAAAGACGCTTCATATGGAATAGTCGAGAAGATGTTTGAATCTATTTTCTATCATCCCGTCGTCAAACAAACTATACCCTCTATTGCTATCAAAATTACCAATGGTTTACAAGAGTGCATCCATGTGAAAGATACTAAATCCCTCGTAACTTTAGTGTTTCGGAAAACAAAGTGAAGTCATTGTGATATGTTTATTGAAATAAAAATATGTATATGAAAAAGTCTTTTCACAGATATAGGGGGAATGAGCTGACTGTAGGCATATATTCACAAGGAAGAAACGATCTCATGCGATACATAAAACAACCATGTATATCTACAAAAAGCAACATCAAAATACTGAGTTAAAGTTGATTATGTCAATACATCTCCTGAATGTGGTAGCGTGAGTTTTATTCTTTTGGGTGGAGGTATGTTTGTGTCAGGATGTCCATGTGGAAGAGATGTGTTATGTCCTATCCAACACCTCTTATCTTCCCATGCTGAAAGTGCTCGTTTCTTGAACGTGTACGTTTTCACAGTATGAACTTGAGATTTTAAGATTGTCATATTGACAAACGTTATAGTTTTATTTTTATAGGCCTTCTTATAGGACCGATGTTTCATTTTGTGAACAATGGATTTTTATATACCTTTAGCACGCTTAATACTATCTGCACATTCTTTTAATTTCATGGAATACATTTTAGGACGGAGGAGAATCATTTCATCTATTTCCTTTCCTGCTGTTTCATCCTTAAAAAACCAAGTTTGGCTTTATTCTGTATGGAATAGAGTGGATGAGTGGGATTGTAGTTAGATGTGTCGAAATATTCTTCTAATGACTTGCCTACTTCATTAAAATTTAAATCTTTTTGAGTGGTAATTCCTAAAAAGAAACTATCTGTATCACCACCCAGCAAGCGAACCTCTTTTACGAGAGGGCATGGTTTTAATATTTTGTAGAAGAGTTGATACATTTCAAGCTTGGAATAATCTAAAACGGCTTGCCCAATATAGATGGGTTTGCACAACTCAACTTCTGATTTTATCATTTTAACACCTACAAGATCCTCATCGATGATGTCTCTATCAATGAAAAGAGGTGATGAGGTCAATTTGTGATATTTTTGTTCATCAACGACTAGTTTGTAGTTCATACGTTTTCTAACATCCTCCATGCTCTTTCCGAAAAGACTGTTATTCTTATATTTATAAAAATCCTTTTCAAAATTATTTTGGGCGAGTGCACGTTTTTGACCGTCACTATCTATGTAGGGTTTGAGGAAGGCTTTCTGTCTAAATTTGATAATGCGGTGAACTGACTTTAGAAGCATGCCCATTTCTAAATAGAATTTTAGTATGCAGAAGTGTACGAGATAATTTTTCTTATCATATTGGGTGAGTAAAAGTTTGCGGCATGGTTTGTACCTTGGCTGTCCACACTCTGTTAAGTTATTATGAAATTGTGACATGAATGGTGAAAACATATCTTCAGTCACTTCACCAGATTCAGGTGCGAGTGGGAAATCGGCAGTTTTATTTTAAATGCTATTTGGATAAATCAAATCCACTTCAAAATAATATCCCCAATCACCTTCATCTGGAATCTTCAGTATGTTTGAAGGGTTGGAGTAATACTCAAGCTCATCTTGATTTAACCAACTAAACTCGGAATGAGGTAGTAGTTTAGACAGTGAACTGCCATATAAATTATTTTGGTCATAGTACTTTAGGTGGATATGATCATCACCTACTGTTTCAGATTTTATATGATGTTTATTTACAAATGTGAGACCACCGCGTATTCCGCGCTCAAATATATTATACATCTCCGGGTCTTGTAAGAGATGAATGGTCTCACCAGTCATTTTAAAGGCTGATTTAAAGGACATGGCTGGTAGACTGACAAAGTGGACAGGATCTAATTTGTCTTCTTCTAATGCCACTCGTCGAAATTCCTGAAAGACATCAGCCAGCAAAATGACATCTAATTCTAAGTAAGCGATCATATAATCGCCAAACGTTTTACAATCAAATGTTAACCATGCCTCTTGAGCATGTTCATAATCTTCCAATGGACAATCTTCACCCGTCAAATCGTTTTGGAATTTGTCAATGGAAGGAAGGGTTGTTTCATTTAGTTTAGACATTGAGCTAAAATACGCATAAGGAAAGACTCCTTTGCGAGTGATTATTTCATCCGTTAAGTTTGGACAGTGTTTCTTCAAAGTTTGACTATGGGGAAGAAACGTGAGATTACGAACGAGAGAAGCTAGTGACGCTGACATGAATTGGAATGAATCTAAAAATTTTATTTCGAAGAAGACTGTCTTATTTTCTTTAGTTTTATCTACTGGTACTTTTGCTGTCATTGCCATGAATTTTTCTCTCGTTTGCGCTATTACATTAAACTGCCACGATTTCATCTGGCTCAACCCTCCTTTTATGAGCATATGACTGTCATAGCCCTTAAAATTATGAAAAATGACGGGTAGTACACGACGTCTCAACCTAAGTGAAAAGTTACATTTGGAGCAGAGTGCGTTTCTAAATTTACCAGTGATGTGATCATGATCACGCACTTTCTTAATTTCATCGTCATCAAACGTTTTATGACATTTAGGACAGGATGTGCAACTTTCAAATTTTTGTTTGTCTTCATCTGACATATGTAGTAACTTACGCTGCAATTGGGAATCATATGATTGTTGAAATTTAGCAGCTTTATCGAGAAATTCTAGAAATTTTGAAATGCAATCTTCACCTTGCCAAGTATGCATTTTGTTTTGTCTATTCCTAAAGTGGTCATGCCATACTTCATAGCAGGATATGGCTGCTGGCTTGTGGATGATATCATCAATGTAGCATTCTATGTCTGCGTAAATGACACGAAGGGGACTTAATTCGTCACCATTATCCCTATGTGAAAATATTTTATCTTTGGGCATGCGTTCCATTTGTAATTTACCTCGCTTGCACCATTCATAGTGAGTTTCAAATTTATCTTTACTCCAAAAGGAGCGGATGCAGCGGTCGCATACAAAATGTTCACCTCTTTTAGAGTGCCCCAAGTGAGTGTACAAGCGAGAGATTTTGGGAATACCACAGTAGTGCCATTCCTCGCTATCATCTTGTTTTACTAATAAGAGGTTGACTACACGTTCATAACAAGTTGAACGTGAATTATAGCGGGCACCCTTCAAATTCTTCTCCCACACGTGAACGACAATTTTAATCTTATTATGTTTTTCGAACGTTTCTACATCTTTGATTTTCATGTTGTCACTATCACAACCTTCAAAGTCTAGTTCATCCTCCCACTGTCTATAGCTATAGGTGCGATCTCGATGCGCGTTGATATCATTATAGTGAAGGATGGATAGGACTGCATATTTGAAACACTGTGATTTACAATCGACATTGATGACAGCTTTCTTATTATACAACGTTTTTGGTAGTTTAAATGTGCCTCGAGCTGCATGACTTTCTAATAGGGAAATTTTGAATATGGCTGAGTCCACACCATCAAAAATGAGAGCGCTGTCGCGTTGATTGAATTTATCTACATTTGATTTTAAACATTGAATGTGAAAATTTAGCCAAGACTCGCAGTCTACAACTTCAGTTGCGGAAGAGGAAGGAACATGAAACTGTATTCTCTCCGTCACTTGACCCGTTTGAAAATCTATCTTAATATATTTTAGTTTAAGGTAGATGAGCGCCTTCATTCTAAAATTGTCTAAATTGTTGAAGAGCGCTTCGATAATGTTAGAATTTTGAAGGAGCCACTCAGGAAAATCTACTATTTGAGTATTGGACTCCATGCAGTAGTCGCGTACAAAATTATTATGTGAAACATTAATGAGGGAGATGGTAGAGGTACCGTTGGTGTAGTGATCATTTGCATGCGTGTGTTGAAGTCTGTGCGAAGATCGCTGAAAGTGACTATCAAAAGAAAGAGGGCCCAAATCGCAAGGAAAGGAGATGTCATAGTCAGAATCAACTTCACCTCCGGAGATTGACGCCGCTTTGCGTTGCACACACGTTGTTTGATGTGTCGAAGGAGACTGTGCTTCCTTGTAAACATATGTCCGCAGTCGGCACATTCCCACTCGTTGCCTTGTCGCGAGAGTCTTGAGCTGGAACTCACATCACCTGAGAGAGAAATCATTCTATCATCTCTGTTCAAGTCTCAGTGTATTGCTACAACCTACTTTGACTCAACAACTCTAAACTTTCCTCGAGAAGGGAGGGCGTTGGTGATGAAGTTGATGCCTGAAATTGAGGAAGATGCTATTAGCCACACGTTTGAGGGAGATGAGTGAAGAAATTTTCAACTTACCATTTCAACGAAATCGAGTTTAAGGTTGATACTTCAACAAGATAGAGACTTCACGAGAGAGCAGTTCACTTGTACGCCTCAAATATAGAATTCGCCAGAGAACACTTCACTTACATGTCACAAAGACAGAGTGAAATGACACGAATGTCACTTTACATATATACTTTCGTATTCATCATTCATTGGCTGTTCATTCTGATTGGTTGCTTGTTGATACTTAAGAATTAGAAAACATTTCAAAGTTATTATTCACAGTCAACATGACAAGCCCTCCGACAACACCAAACACAAAATTCTCTTCTCCATCCTCAACACCAAAGGCGCTCGTTGCACCAAACGCTCCAACGAAGGGGAAGGTAGAGAAGGTGTACCGACTGAACAATATCAGAAAGTTGTCATTACTAGCGGACAACGAAGAGAGTGTATGTGAGAAGGAGTGTCCCGACTTAACAGGCGTGAGATGGAAGTATCTCCAGTACGATACTGACGATGTGATGGAGATCACCAGCACGAAATTCCTCCACCAATTATGGGAGTGGTACACCCCTAACTCCCAGCCACGAACTATGGCGGAGTGGGAGTATATCGACAAAGTGAGGCTCGCAGTGGAAGAACGATTAAAGCAAGTGAACTGTTTTTGTGATCTATGTGAAGCCAGACTCTGGGACGATATTGACGATGAAGACCTTTTGAAATACATGCCATAATAAATTTTTATTTCGTATTATCTTTGCTTTCATGCTGACTTACTTGAATGGGGCTTCAGTGGATGATTTAACCACGTATACTTTTTCATTTGGAAATAGTAGCACGCTTAGTCTAACTTGTAAATCTTATAACATTTCATATGGGCGATGATGATAGATGAAATAGTGTCAAATAAAATTAAGATAGCTTACACTTCTGATACAGGGATAGCAATCGACTGCGATCCATGTGTAAAGAGCTTGCTAGACTACGGAAGAGAGAAGTGTGTTATGTTGCGTGTGGCTCATGAGTGTCCTCCCATTTCATTCCATTCATCAATTCGTCTCATTGATAGAGACAGGTAGAACTCATGGGTCTCATAACGTATGCAATGGAAAGTTTTAGGCAACCTTCGACAGCTGGCTAAATGTCGCCCTGGCGCGAATGCATACTACGTTGAGAAAGAGACAATCACTTGCAAACATGACGCAGAGAGGTTAAACAAGATTGACCATTGCCGAATGTCCCTTGCGGTGTACATAGCTACGGGTTTCACCGCCGCCCTTTACAGGAACGCCCGTAGAAAGGAAGTATTACACCGAACTTCATTTGCAACGTTCAAGTTGACTGATAGCAGATTCAACTTAATGATAGTATTCGCCAGTCCGAAGACTGCCCAGGGCAAACCGCGTGGAGGTTCTATCATGTCTTGCCCCATGGTGGCCCTTAAGAGAGCCGATGGTTCATTCTCGGGGTGTGAATTTAAGTTGACTATTGGCTGGAATAGTCAATGGGTATGACGGTTAGGTTGTCATAGCCCCTATACCGCCTAGGTCGTGCTGGTGCATCTGGCACCTTTCGGATGCGAGTGCTATTTGGAGTCCACACCCTATCCGTCCAAACGATCTTCTTGATCTTCCCCTTCTTATCATCCTCTTCATCCCACTCGTCGAGGATGATGAACTCGGGAATGGCGTTGTCTTCATCGATGAAGACGGGAATGCTGTTGGCAGGAGACGTTGCTTCCATCGTGACTTGAAATTGAATGAGAAGCGCTACACTCCTCCGGCTTATATAGGGTTTTCAACAATGAATTGCTCAACAGCGAATCAGAATGCTTCAGGGATAGCAATCGACTGCATAACGTTCAAGTTGACTGATAGCAGATTCAACTTAATGATAGTATTCGCCAGTCCGAAGACTGCCCAGGGCAAACCGCGAGGAGGTTCTATCAAATCTTGCCCCATGGTGGCCCTTAAGAGAGCCGGTGGTTCGTTCTCGGGAGTAACGTCATCTTACACCCTACCAATTCTGCTGAGAGAGTCTTTGACTCTCTCTTTGGTAGCAGTGTCGACTTCCACACTAACTGGCACATGGCTAAAAAGTGGAATGTAGCGCCATTCCGTTGGATTGACAACAGTTGCTGTCATCGGATTGCCAATCCGAGCAAGATTATTGTGGACTTTGTCTTGCTCCTCTAGCCTGACAAACTCCTCAAATAAATTTCGCGGCCTTAACTGCGGTCCGCGAGGAGAGCTGACTTGACTGTTCGGCGTCTGCATGATTGAAATGAAATGAAATGAAATGAGAGGCAGTGGTTTATATACCCCTCTAACGCGACGCAACGTTCAAGTTGACTGATAGCAGATTCAACTTAATGATAGTATTCGCCAGTCCGAAGACTGCCCATGGCAAACCGCGTGGAGGTTCTATCATGTCTTGCCCCTAGGTGGCCCTTAAGAGAGCCGATGGTTCGTTCTCGGGAGTGAATTGATGGGGTGGTGAAGGCGGGCAAAGATCTGCAATGAAAATGATATGTATTAGAATAGGATATACTATCTTATTTACTTTTCACTTACCAAGTTAGCCACCCTTTGGCAGTCTCGCGCGCTTCCGAATAGAGAATTTGTGGAGATGGCCGCGCATCCTCAGGCTGACATGTAGGCATTTTTTCGTCGGATGGCCGTTATAACAAATGATGGACTCGTCTAGATTTTGATTCACGAGTACTTCGCCGTCCAAATGATTATCCCGAATAGGAATGTGAAACTTAAACAACCTATCCTCATTCACACGATTCCACTCATCCCTCATGCGCTCCAACTTCTCATACGCCTGCCTCTCATCACCCCGCCGAGCCACTGTCCTCTCCAACTCAACATTCCTCGCTCTCAACACACTCATCTCCTTCATCATCTCCTCAAACTTCGCTTCTGCATCTCTCATTCTTCTCTCTGCAGCACTCGCCCTCTTCTCACAGTCATCATTCTTCTCTTCCAACTCTCGCGTCTTATTCTTCAAATCAGTCACACAACGCCTCATTCGAATATTCTCATCCGCTATCTCCTTCGACTTCAGTTCCTTCTTTTTCAACTCATCCAACTCCTTCACAACTTCATCCTTCACCTTCTTCAAACTCTCATACTTATTCACCAACAAATCATGCGCCATCTGCTGCGAAACATGCCTCTTCTCTTCATCCTTCAACCACCTCGCCGACTACATACGAATCCCACCACTCTTCACTTTTGGGGAAGATGAGCTCTTCGGGGGGTCGGTGATGACAATGTTTGACACCTCCGACGACGAAGAGCTCAACTTCCTCACACGCTTCCTCACACGCTCCCTATCTAAATCCGCATCATCCTCATCATCACTCTCAAGCACTTTCTTTCGTCCAATCTCAGCCTCCAACGACGCAACTGCTCTCGCCAACTCATCATTCTCAACAACATTCTCAACAACATTCTCAACCTTACCCTCTCGCTCTATCGCCAACATTCGCTCCCTCTCTTCCACAATCAACTGCGTGAATCTCAAGTCATTCACCAAACCTCCACTACAATCAGCATGCACTCTGTAAAAACGCGCCTCATCCTCATCACCCTTCAACACTCTACACTTCACACACGCAACCCTATTCAGGATAATCATGTGGTCGGTGCCCGCCTTCTTGACATGAGCCTTGCGATTAATTCGCCCACATGTGCACATCTTGATATGAAATTTGCGGTTTTTATCGTTAGCCATGCCTGAGATTTCTTGTTAACTGTAAGATAATGAAAGTTGTATAAGTTTGGAATCATGTAGTACAGTCATATTCCTAAAGCATTACACTTAGTCAGGAATGATAGATTTGAGTATAGTGAGTGCCACTCGATCCCGTCGACAGCCCGAAGGCCTTGTACTGATCACTAGGGAAGTGAGAGATCTTCCCCGATACCCGCTCTTTACAGCTGAAGACATCATTGTCACTGCCCGAAGTGGTAACAGGAACGCCGAGTCAAAGGTAAAGATCAGTAGCTGGGATCTAACCCCTCAAAGCTGCATTAGACTTAGTTAAATTTCAAATCTGATAGCAGATTTGAACTCAGCATACTTGAAAACCTTAGTCTACATGTTAAAACTTTGAAAGAACTGAAAATGAAGAATTTTTTAAAAAATCCGCATTTTACTACTCATACTACTTTTAAAAAATTTTATCAGTAGTAAAGACACTATCAAACTCTATCATACAAACTTTGAAGTAAGAAGATAGCTTGCCTACTTCAAAAGATAGAGTCCTTTGAAACACCCGATATCGGGAGCTCAGAGCGACGACCGTCGCTTACCTCGTCTTTCGATGAAGTGATCAGACTTACGTTGTCGGGGGTTTATATATGCTCGGAAGAAAACTTAAAATGGCTCTATCTCCGAAAGTATTCATTGTACCGACATGCGGTCTGTTGCAAACGATTTGTCTCATCATTCTCTATCATATGACACCTGAACCATTCTCATATGACCACGGGAAGTCGGTCCGTCAGCACATGTTCATGTAACATGCCACAAGTGAAAAAATTCCTAAGTGTGAGAGCTCCAGTGTGGTGAAAATTTTGAAAAATTTAAAACTTCCGAATTTCGACCTGGGACCTTTACCAAAACATTTTTCATCAAATTTCACGGACCCCCCCTCCTCCCCTCCCCCCTCGTTCAGAGAAATTTGATGAAAAATTTTTTGGTGACGGTCCCAGGTCGAAATGACACACTTTGGAAAATTTTCAAAATTTTGTCCATACAAAGCCACTCTGACACTTAGGATTTTTTCAGGTGAGCTCCGACCTAAAATCTTGTAACAGCTCTAACTTTTGAACGAAGACAGATATGAACAAGCCGTTTCTTTCACTGAATTTGTCTCACTCTTAGCTTTCAAACGAGCTATTGCACGACAAAATCCGCCCACTAGAAGCCAAGATCGAAGCTAGTTCTCCCGAGGGGGGGGGAGGTCAGTGAAATTTGATGAAAAATGTTTTGGTGAAGGTCCCAGGTCGAAATGACACACTTTGAAAATTTTCAAAATTTTACCCATACAAAGCCACTCTGACACTTAGGATTTTTTCAGGTGAGCTACAACAGTCCACCCTCCCAACCTGGCCGGCACACCACGCCAACCTCGACAGCACAGCACCGCGCGCTATACGACGGCCGGCCAGAGGGGGGACGTCAGCGAACCTTGCGGACTCACTTGGCCGGCACACCACGACACGTCGTTCCATAGGGGGGTACGTCAGACTCAAAGCACCACGGCGGCCGACCACGACACTCTGCCGTTCCAGAGGGGGGGACGTCAGCGACGGCGGCCATCTTGCGCTATCCAGAAGTGGAGTTTTACTTACTACTCTTGACGACTGCATTTCTCTATTTGAAGATGAATCACAAGCTCTGCAATTCCTAAACGTTCTGAATTCACAACACTTTTTTATTCCATGTAAATTTGAAATTCACTTGCCCTCAAATGAAAACAGTCCTTGTTTGTTGACCTTTACTGTGCACATACGTGAAACCAATGAGAAGCTTTGAATTCTATGAAAAAAGTCCCTAAAAGAGCATTTTTACAATTTCACATTTTTTTGCAGTTTTGTAGAAGTGCGAGTTCATTCAGGCATTTCCATCCGTCAGAGCTTGCATATGTCTATATTTAACACCGTGCCGATATCGATGATGAACTTTCGGGTTTCTTTTTTTTTATTGTCAATAAACTACAGTCAGATGCAGCATCTTTTGATGTCTTTGAGCGATCCATCCATAAGCAAAATTTATTATCCACCAACAACGTTTACCTTCTCAGGCACTTAGGGTATACCCAACGACATGCTTTAAAGTTGGTGACCTTTCCAACTTAGTTCAATCAAGCTGGCCAGATTTCTTTAGTAATACTGGAATATCTTAGAAAGAGAGAACGGGCCTTCATTTTCCTTTTTGTACCCTTTGCCTTACAAAGGGATGGATCACAGTTGAAACAAACAGTGAATTTTAAAATATCTTATTGGAATCTGCCACGAGTAACAGCGTAAAGACTTGTTGTGACAATCATGGAATCTTCTTTCCTTTGAGTCCATGCAATTTTTGCAGTGTTTTTTCGTGACATGTAAATTTACTACCGAAGCACTTCTCCGGCTTGTTGGGGGCACGAAATTTTCCATTTTAATCCCTCTGAAAAATACTAGAATTCGCATCCCATATAAAGCGGATTATATTCCAATCTGTAGATTTTTTAATGTCATTTGTTCTTAAAGATGTCGTCTCTTCATTATTATGATTCTCCTTTTTTTCAATTCAATTTTGGTCTTCAAAGCATAATGTTATGCAGAGGTGAGTGCTCTCACGTTGCAATTCGCTTTTCTGCTATTACTTATAATTTCCTTCTATACTTCCTATTGTTAACAATGAAATGACCTTTTGCTTTATTGCATCTCCCCTGTTTGGTGGGTTTGCCTGCTGGACATTTACCTGATACACTATTTACCAGCACTCCTTTGAGTTCAATGGCAAAATTAATGAATTGTGGCTTCTAATAGCAAACTGAGGTGTCTTGCTTTTTTTCTATGCGCATGTCCGTGTGCTTTCTACTGATAACTTTATTTTTCTTGACATGTATTGCTATCAATTCCTGTCTCTATCATGATTCTCATCATTTGAGTGATGATTTAATTGTAGAAAATGAGCGATAATTTTATAATTGCTATTTTTCATCCCAGGTTATATTTTTAAGTATCCAGCATTGTCTTTTAGACAATTTATTTTGCACAAAAGTAGTAAGCACATCCCAGACGCAAGTGCAAAATGTGAAATGCTGACTCACCCCCCACCCCCACCCCCACCCTCTGGAAGGAAGGTGAGGGAGTTCGTCAAGGATGTGCTGGGAGGAATGGGTCCGTGACGAGGAAACGGGTCCCCCACCCCCCCCCCCTCCTGTCACACTTCCACCTTCGGTTGTAGAGATGGTAGAAAGTCGTGCCATAGCTCATTTGAAAGCTGAGAATGAGAAAAAGGCAGTGAAAAGCTCGGTTTGGACTCATTTTCTTGGGTTTAGGGAGGAAAATGGCAGGAAACTGTCAGAGTTGGAAAAAGTCAGGTTTTGGTGGTTTTGGGATGAGAAAAGTCGTTTTTCGGGCAGAAGGAGTGCTTGGATGGGAAAATGGAGTGCAAATTCGGACGTTTTGGTCAAAGTTGGGTCTAGGAACATCTTCCCAACTCAATCGGAGAGAAAAAGTTCTGAACCCCACCCCCACCCCCTCCTGTCACACTTCCACCTTTGGTTGTAGAGATGGTAGAAATTCGTGCCATAGCTCATTTGAAAGCTGAGAATGAGAAAAAGGCAGTGAAAAGCTCGGTTTGGACTCATTTTCTTGGGTTTAGGGAGGAAAATGGCAGGAAACTGTCAGAGTTGGAAAAAGTCAGGTTTTGGTGGTTTTGGGATGAGAAAAGTCGTTTTTCGGGCAGAAGGAGTGCCCGGATGGGAAAATGGAGTGCAAATTCGGACGTTTTGGTCAATTTTGGGTCTAGTAACATCTTCCCAACTCAATCGGAGAGAAAAAGTTCTGACCCCCACCCTCATCCACACCTCCACCCCCACCCCCAACCCCACCCCCTCCTGTCACACTTCCAACTTTGGTTGTAGAGATGGTAGAAAGTCGTGCAATAGCTCGTTTGAAAGCTAAGAGTGAGAAAAATTCAGTGGAAAACAGGGCTTGTTCGTATCTGCCTTCGTTTAGATGTGATGTGTCATTTAAGATTTTGGGAGATTGGCAAAAAACGACATAGTTAGAATGTTTATGAAAATCGCTCTAGCGGGTGAAGCAAGCGTCGGACGGGCAAACAGAGACCAGATTTGGAATCAGCGTCAAATTTGAGACAAATGATGTTTTGACCCCCACCCCCACCCCACCCCCTTATCGATTGCATATTCACAGGGTATATAAGAATGGGATCGGGAGAGGAAGTTGAGAAAGTTGAGTTCACTAAGTTGAGAAACTGACTACAGGTAAGTCGTTTCTCTTGAGTTCCGATATCGGACTTCTGACTTTCCATTGCTGATATCAGCTAAGATGTCAGACTTATAGGTTAGTCAGTATAGCATGACTGACCATTTGATGATAGTAGGCCGAAATCTTCAAACGGCTATAACTTTGCTTCTACAAGTCCTTTAGACTTGATTCAAAAAACATTCGACAGCTCTTGCTGTGCTATAGGTGACAGACTACTTATAAACGTTTTATGAGTAGTACTAAAATACTGAAAAATTTAAATTCATATTTAATGATAATAATTAAAGTTTTTGAATAAAAAGCAGTCGTTTATGAGTCTCTGTGACTTGGGTCGTTTCCTCTTGTAAATAACTCCACCGGTTTTCATGTCAAAACTGGGGCCCGGATACCAACACAGTGATATGACGCACGCTCTGTCCGCCCGAGGTTGGATTTGTGGGTCGAGGCCTTGGAGCTGGGATAAGATCCCCTCTGAGTAATGCCTGTAACGGATTCAAGAGCTTAACACCCAAACGGTTGCTGGCTTGCTATCAGGCCTTCTTCGTCTAGCCTCAGTAACTTAGGCTTGGCAACGTCTATCGTTTGTCATTGTAACTTGGTAAAAATGGGATGGTTACTGCAAGCATTGACGTCAAACCTTTTCGCGTCATTGGGGATTCCGTCTTTGTGTTGGGAGTTGGTAACAGAAAGCACGGTGACTGCCGATGTCCATACATGGTAAAACTGCTGTTGTCAAGTTAAAAGCATGACCAAATAAGGAAGGTCTGAATCATAGCTTTGTGCTCGCTGGGTATATAAAGCGCGACTTTTCTCTAGTCTTCACTCCTGTTTCAAGTTGCAAGACGAACGGTGAGTGCTCTGACAAGGTTTGCTATCAAACTTTGGGATTTAGGATAAAGCTAGGAATCATACTCTTTAACTTTGGTTGACGATTTTATTCCAACGTTTGCTATCAAATGTTTGATGACTTAGTCTTTCAATGCATATCAGCAAGTAGTATCCTATAAACACTTGCCATCAAATTTTACTCTATCTTTACAGAATCATAATGTCGAAATCAAGCAATGCAAAAATGTTGGTTGGCAAATGTAGTTGCGGCAAGATTGCCAGAGGTAGTGAGCTGAGGAAGCATATTAAAGAGGGGACGGTGGGCGTGCATATGAGAGAGGTGTTGTTGAGAGTGTGCGTCCATCATCGGGTGGTATGTGGGGAAGGGAATGAGGTGGCATTTATTAAGGATCACAACGAGTGTCCAACTGGTAATATAACTATGGCAGGGTTCAAGGAGTGGTTTGAGGGAGAGTTGTTGGAAAGGGAAGAGGTGAGGAAGGCGGTGGCAACCATTGAGGGCGTGGTTGGGGAGAAAGTGGTGACGAAGGTGAGTGATGAGAGTTCGAGTGAGGAAGTTGAGTTGAGAGCGGAAATGAAGAAGAAGGATGATGTTGATTTGGATAAGGTGATTAAGGATTTGTTTGGGGATATCGGTGATCTGGAGGGGGAGGGTGAGGAAGTGGGTAAGCCGATGGCAGCGTCATCGCCACGGCGGGAAGAGGGGTGTGATACGGAGGCATTTGTTAGGTTGAAGGATCGTGTGATGGGTTTGGAAAGTGTAAATAGAAAAGTTTTGAAGGAGAATGAAGAGCTGGTGGCGAAGGTTGAGGGGTATAGGGCAACGAGGGAAGAGTTGGAGAGTATGAGAAAGAAGGAGAAGGAATGGATGGCGGAAAGGAGCGAGTTGATGAGGAAGGCAGGTTTGGTGGAGAGTTTGCAGGCGAGTTTGTCGAGGAAGGATGAAGAGATAGAGCGGATGCGAAGCGTGGTGAAGGAGACGGAGGAAGTGAAGGGTATAAATAAGAGGTTGGCGGGTGAAGTTGAGCGACTGCATGAGTGTTTGAAGAGTAGAAAAAGAAGAGTGTATGAAGTCCATCTTCCCCTCTTTGAAAATAATATATGTGACGTCCCCACAATCACTGACGACCCTAATGTGACTCAGCAATGCTATGAGGGCGACGGAGTCCGGTGCCTACATATCAATTTGAACATCACTGGAGAGCTGGAGGACTTCGTCGTCCGAAAAGTTCGGAAGAAGTTGCCCAGCTAAGTTACTTCAACATCATCATTTCCTTTTCGCCTCTAATCTCCTATTCTTTTTCTTTCAGAGTGTTTGCAGAAGTGAGAGTGTCGGTGGACGGAGAACGACCCATGGGCTCTTTTAAAGGCCAACCTTCTAATGCAGCTAAAGCGGTCCCAAGCCCGCCACATATCTTCGGATATGGAATGCAGAGGGGAAGAAAAATGATGAATGGAATGAAGGGAGGACATTCATGCGCCACACGCAACACATCACAGACTTCTCTCTTCGCTAGTGAACAAGCTCTTGTCGGTGTCGTACAAAAGTTTTACTGCAGCACAGGTTGATGTATAGTTAGAAAAGTTTGATCATGACGTTTATTCGTGAGTGTCGTCAGAAAGTGTATCATGGTTTGTACAAAAGTTTTACTGCAACACAGCTTGATGTATAGTTAGAAAAGTTTGATCATGATGTTATATGAAACACACATGCCATAAAATGTAAGCGTTAGTGTAGTCAACTAGTTTTTACTACAACTCATGTTTGTGAAAGTAAAGTATTAGATTATACAGAGTCATCAATACTGTCAAAGGTGTACAAGTCATATCAAGCATATTCAACTGAGTGTCCATTCCTGACACTCATGATCATTTGAAATTATTTGAAGATGAAAAGTTGCATTCGTTTCCCAACTTCATGGTCTGTAGCAAGAGAGCTTGGCTATTCATTGAAGGCTATAGAAAGTGTTACAAATGTAAATGAAAATATTAAAGCTGACGCTTTAGTTGAAAGACTAATGGATCTGGATGAGCATGCTATGAATCATCATTTGGATCGAAGATGGATAGAGGATTTTTCCATGCTGCAATGTAATGGTAGTGAAAATGGGATGAAATTGGTGCGATCTGGAGTGAAAAAGAAAAAAGTGACATTTGCAACTGATTTGTCAAGTAACTCTACCAATAAAAGTGACTTTAGAAAGAAATTGGAAGAAGAGACGTTTAAATTATTATGTGAACGGAACTGCGTTGAGTGTTTTAAAAGGGAGCGATCCCTTCTCTTTTTACCATATTGTCATTCTGTTATGTGTTCTACGTGCTATGTACCTTTGGAAACTATGTTGTGTCCCATCTGTGATCAAGAAATAATTTCAACAGTCAATGTATATAAATGATGTTGATGCAATCCTAGTCGAATTTAAAACAGTCATCTATGACCATGACACCACTGTATCATCGTCTCATTGAAATGAGAAAGCATGATTATACAAGGCACTGGATTCTTGTGTTGGAAAAACTATTATCATCCAGTGATTGTAGAGAGATGATACATCGTTTGAGTAATGCAATCATCATTCACGCAAACTGTGAAGATGTTGACTATGTGCTATCTTATAATTTTAAACCAAATCAGTTTACGAATACACTTTCATCACTGTTACATCATGGTATTCTTTCATTAACTTGCTTGGAGTTATGTATTCTACACGTTGCTTATGGGAAGCCTTTTCCACTTAAGCACAATTGATGCAAAGGCATTAAACTTTACAAATATCGTCATACAAACAGATTGTTCATGTCTGGCTCATAACATATCAGCAAACGACACAGCTGAACTGTTTCCATTGAACTATAGTACCTCACTGAATGATACATTACGGCTACCCACACATGTATCTGCTTCTGACTATCCTACTGGTACTGTGACTGTTCTCAGTGTATTGCTTTTTACTAGTGCTGTACTCAATGTCTTCCTCTATTTCATTGCGTTTACGACGGTGATGTTTCGACGCTGCTGTCGTGTTTAAGCAAAGATCACTCTAACATCCGCCTGTAAAAATGTCTAGACGTCGTTCATCTCACCGTTCACGCAGACAAAAGTGTCAATCAAATGCAAACAAAAAATTCTGTCTCACGCTTCGTCGCTTATTAAAATTAAAGCCATCTCATCGATGTGAGGCAATGAAGCTGGCAAACAATGCCTTCATTCGTAAAATGTGTGCGGAAATACGAAAAGTGCGTTATATGACATTAAATAGCAAAAAGGCCAATGCAATTGCCAGACATGGTAAAGTTCTTCGTACCTTGAGCAATCCAAAAACATCAATTCCTACAAAGCGCAAACTATTATCACAACGTGGTGGCTTCTTACCACTTTTAGCGCCTATCATCATGGCAGCTGCCGGTCCTGCTTTGGGAGGTTTAGCTGGTGCTCTCGCAAATAAAGCCATTAATGGATAGATACTAAGTTAAATGGTATGACTTTTCATCAAAAACAATATGGATTTCCGTTTACGTTGTAATCGCACTATGTGTATCGTAGGACCCTCTCATAGCGGGAAGACACATTTAACACTGCAATTGTTGGAGCGTCGTAATGAGATTTTTGACTGCATACCGAATCGTGTTGTTTGGTGCTATGGAATTTATCAACATAACTTACATCGTGAATTGGTTGGTAAGGGATTATCAGCACTGCTGATATTCAACCCTATGATATTATCATTCTTGATGATTTACTTAATGAGAGTAAGAACTCAGAAGAAGTAACTGCTATGTTTACCAAGGCTGCTCATCATCAACCATGCTTTATCATTTTTATTATGCAAAATCTTTTTCCAAGTGGAAAAGAAGCACGGACTCGAAGTCTAAACACACATTACTACATCATCTTAAAAAATCCTCGCGATAAAAGTCAAGTTGAATTCCTATCTCGACAAGTTCTTCCTCGCAAGTCAAAAGCATTTATTGAAGTATTTGAGGCTGCTACGGAAAAACCCTATAATTATTTATTTTTGGACTTTACCCAGGAGTGTCCTGAAGATTATCGCTTACGCAGTCATCTCTTTGAGAAACCCATGATCATATATAAATTGTTATGAGTGGTTTTCAACGCATGATTGCTATTCCACAAGAAGAATATATACATCTGACTACAATGCAGAGTGTTCATCAACCTTGGGCAAATCAAATGTCACAACTTAATCAGCAATATGAACAACAAGCTGTGCAAAGTAAAAATCCATATGATCGTTTGATAAAGCAGAGTTCTACCTTAGAAGAAATGAAACAATTGAAAGAAAAAATACGCAATGATCTTTCGCTTGGTTCACCCAAACCCTATCGCAATCGCGCACTGAGCTTATATCGAAGTCTCGAACCCAACTTGAAAATCACACAACGAGGTGAAGTGGTGGGTGATGATGGTGCAGTCATTAGGGACTCAAGAGTGGAAGATTTAATTAATCATGCTGTTCGTGATCGTCGTCGTCACTTTACACCTACAGGATGGGAGTTCTTTTTAAAAAGTATGAAGAAATTCAATGTCCCAAAAGCAATTCTTGGTCGTGATACCTTACAGGAAATGGAAAATGATTCTACACCTAGGAAGAGAAAGTTGCAAAGTGTAGAGAGACCTAAAAAGAGAATCAAGCAAACTTTGAAAACACCCGAGAAGTTGCCGAAGCGTATACCAAAACCTTCAACACGTTATCCATCATTTGATTTTATCACAGACTTTTAATGAAGAAGCTATGCTGCATCCCATGTTCAGAGTTGCCAAACATTCATGTGTCATTGAACTGCTTAAGTACATGTTGTAAAAGTGATTCATACAAGACGGCTCAAAAAAGTAGCAAAAGCAGGACTCAAACACAAACGCAAACCCTGACGGAGAAAAAGACTGATACTTTGAGGCAAATAAACAATCCCTCTTAATAGACGATGGATGAACATCTGAAATCAATTTACTATAACCCAAAGCATTATGCAGGTTATGCTTCAGTGAAAAAGTTGTCACAAGCAAGTGGTTATTCACAGAAACAAGTGAAGAGATGGCTAAAAGCTCAACCTGCATATACATTGCACACACAAGCTCGAAAACGTTATCCTACCCGTTCTTATATCGTTCATGATATTGATAAACAATGGGAAGCAGATTTGGCTGATGTTTCTTTATTAGCTAAAAAGAATAAAGGCTATCGCTTTCTCCTAACTGTCATTGACTTATTTTCTCGTTATGCTTGGGTTCAACCACTCAAGACAAAGCGTGGTGAAGAAGTGGCCGAGGCTTTCCAAAATATTTTCAGTGAAGGACGCATTCCCACACGTATTCAGACTGATCAAGGGAAAGAGTTTGAAAACAGACATGTGCGTGCTTTATTTCGCAAACACAACATTGAACTGTTTAGTGTGAAAAGTGCATATAAGGCTGCAGTGGTCGAGCGCTTTAACCGTACACTGAAAACTCGGCTATGGCGCTATTTCACTGCAAAAGTAACACAAAAGTGGACAGATGTATTACAAGATACTGTACACGCTTACAATCATTCTGTCCATCGTATGATTGGTCACAAACCTGCTGACATAACTCCAGACATTGTGGATACAATCCGTGAAATCAATGCTAAACGCAGGCAACCATCACAAGGTAAAAGTGACATTCAGGTTGGTGACAAAGTTCGCATTTCCAAGGTGAAAAGCGTGTTTGCGAAAGGATATCTTCCCAATTGGAAGGAAGAAATATTTACTGTCTCTGAGGTTAACAAGAAATTTAAGCCCACTACCTACAAGCTTCGCGATTATCATGGTGAAGAGATTGAAGGGAGTTTTTATCGTCATGAGATAACACCCATCACCAAAGAAGATGATGACTACATGGTTGAAAAGATACTTCGCCACCAAATGCGACAAGGGGAAAAGTGGAGCCTGGTGAAATGGGCTGGCTATCCAAATTCAATGAACAGTTGGATTCGTCATTCTGACCTTTATCGTGTTAGTCAACGTTCCTAAGCAAAGTAATGAATTGTGTAAATATAAATAAATAAATACCTATGGATCAAACTGCTACGTTTTATTCTGCCCCCTCCTATGCTAGTCATGGAGCTGGCTTTCCCGTTTATGCTGGATCGAGACGTCAAAAAGGGGGTAGTCTATTGGGTGCTGTCAAAGGTATGATGCTCCCCACTATCGCAAATGTGGGAAAATCAGCTTTAAAGGAAGCTGTAGGATTAGCAGCAGATGTAGCAAGTGATGCGCTTTCAGGAAGATTGCCGATTCGTGAATCGCTAAAGCGTCATGGAATACAGCGTTTGAAGAATGTCGGTAAGGCTGGTATCAGGTCTGTCATCGGTCATATCAATCCACTCTCTACTTCAGGCAAACGTAAGCGAAGAGCATCTCGTATACCTCCTAGCAAACGCAGACGACGTGGACTGTTTTAAATATGGAATGTAAAACCACATCCCTTTGCTTATTTGACAGAACACCTATACAGACGGATATCGTTAGAAATTATGTATCCATTCGTTATCCACAGACGAGTATTGATTCTGGTAGTGTCATTGAATTTTTAATACCAGGAAATGATGCTGAGTACATCGATGTAAATGACATCAATCTACATGTTAAGTTTAAGATAGTAAATAAGGACGGTACCAACCTTGATGATAAGGACAAAGTAGCCGTGAATAACTTGGCAATAGCAACGCTCTTCAAGGATGTATCATTGACCATTGGTGAAACTCGGGTTGAAGGTGGTCAACACAGTTATCCCTATCTCGGTTATTTTTCAACAGTCATGCAGTTCCAGCCACAAGCACAAAAGAGTCACATGGCCGTTATGGGTTGGTGCAAAGATGAAGCTGGTAAATTTGATAGTGACAAAAACAAGGGATTTGTCACTCGTGAAAAGTGGACTGCAGAAAGTAGGGTGTGTGAATTATATGGTCCCCTATACTTGGACTTTTTCCGTCAATCACGTTTCTTAATGTCAAAAGTAGACATGCGAGTTCATCTCTTACCGAACGATCCTAAATTTGTATTGAATTCTTATGGAGCAAAGACTGAGTTTAAGATTGTGTTTGAAAGTGTTAGACTTTATGTGCGACGAATGACAGTGAATCCTTCGGTGATTAATGGTCACGAGATGGGTTTGAAGAAGTATGATGCTCTTTATGATGTAAATCATACCGAGATCCATATTTTCACCATTCCTCGTGCGCAAAAGAGCTTTGTTAAAGATAGTTTGTTTCCTATACAATCACCAAAAATGATCATTGTGGGATTGATTGCAAATGATGCATACAATGGTAATATATCGAAGAATCCCTTCAACTTTGAACACTTTGGTTTAAATCAAATCGGATTGTATCGCGATACCGATTGCATTCCTGGTACTCCTTTTTGCCCAGACTTTGCTAATGGTCATTATTCTCGCTCATATCAAAATACTATGGAAACCTTTAAATACTGGAATACTGATGACACCAATGGTTTGACTTATGATGAATTTGCTAAAGGTTATACACTTTATGCATTTGATTTGACAGCAAACAATGAAGCAGGTGCTTCTTATCGTCCGGGTACTGCCACGAAGGGTCTTAAACTAGAATTCTTCTTTGAAAAAGATTTGACGAAAACAGTCAATGTACTCATCTATGCTGTGTTCGATTCCACCATTCGAATTAACAGACTACGTGACGTTTCCGCTTCTTAAACAAGTTAATGAGTTGGTTATCTGATGCAGAGCTAGAGAGAGTCGTTCAAGAACATGGTGATGAACGCACTGTTGCAGCATTTCGAGGTGTGTTTTCCATTAATAATATGCCCACAGTTTTACCAAAACCACCCTCATTCATTATCATGAATACTGATACAGCACACCTACCCGGCAAACACTGGAAAGTTTTGTTTATTGATAAAAACTATTGCGGTGAAATCTTTGATTCATTGGCCTTACCAAATTGTGATTATGTCACACGTTTCATGAACCGTCATTCACGAAAATGGATTCGCAATGCTTTGGCCTATCAAAATCCCTTGTCTTCAACATGTGGAGCCTTTGCCCTCTACTTTGTAATGCAAAGACTACATTATGACTCTTTACATGATATTTGTAAACATTTTTCACATGATACCCTTGTCAATGAAAAGCGCATTCGTAACTTTTATAAAAGCCTTCAATAAATATGTACGATTAAAATTTGTTTTCTTTATTATACTTCAATGGAAAAGTAGATGATGTGATTGAATAGGTTGTATTTAGTCATCAAACATGAATAGGTAGAGATAAGAAGACATTGTTCACTTGTCACATTCATGCTTATGAGTGTTGGTTTGTTTAAGGTAAGTCATGATGCGAGGATGTATACGTTCTCTATACTTGTTCCAACTTGAGGATGTAAAATGTATAACACCATATTGATCATGAAGAGCAATGAAATCTCGTCGAATAATGAATAGACGTCCACCTAGAGGGATATAGTACATTGGATGATGCATGATATGTAAAGCATCGTGGAGGTTATCCATTTGAAAAGGTGATAAACTTATTTTAACGTGTCGATGAGTATCGTAAAAGGTAATGCGTCGAGCCTTCCATATAACATGACACTGAGAAGAGAGCTTGGCAATCATGGTTAGTTTTAGACACATCAAAAACGTTTGCTTAGTCTTCTCGTTTAAGCAAAACATTCATTAGAAATAGACGAAGTCATGTTAAGATTGATCATCCTATTCTCATTTGAAATAGTGACATTAGCGGGACGAGGATTAGATGATGCAGTTCGCCTCATCAAATCACCTATTCATGCAACAAGACCTATTGAAGATGTAATTCTTTCCGGCATAGCCGATCCTTGGCAAAATCATGCTTACAAACTACAGATTTTACGTCAGCGAATGGGTCATGCGTGGGAAATGGTGCTAACAGATTATGGCTTTAAGCGATCACCTGTAGGTGGCATCGATTTAATCAATCCTGTACGTCGCATTGCAATGGAATTAAAAAATAGCTGTCGTGTGAGCTCATCAAAAAAACGTGAAATATTTCATACCCTTGCAGATTTTAAACGTAGAAGACCAAGATATCAAGTCATATTTGGTTGTATCAACTATCGCAATATGAAAGAAGGCGGTACAAGCATACTTAGGGGAGTGCATTATGTGAAAGGGCAATCACTCTTAACCAAATTCCTAGGACGACAGAAAGTACCTACTGTGAATAGATTGAAAGCAGCAGTTCGTTATGTCATGCGACATAACGCCTAAGCAAACGTCGCTTTATGTTGATACTTTAACATGGAGTTTACAGCAGTGTTTCCCAGTAATGCTCAACCTGAGCGATATGAAAATACAGCTGCTGAGTTTGAGACTGATTTAACACAGCCGATTGACTTAAATGGTGATTGGGAAGTGGCCCTGCAAGATTTGAGCTATGTGAATAATATAAGAATCATTGCAAATGAAGAGATTACATTAGGCACTGCAACGAATCAAGACTTGTACTTTCCAAAACTAGAGCGAAATGATAAAGTACATACCTACAACTTGAATGAACATGCAGCAGAGTGGAATTCTATTCCTACAGTAAACACCCGTCGGGGAAAGCGAGCTGTTGATGAGATTGTAAATGGCCCTACTTTAATTATCACTGCAGATACAGACATACCCATTGCTAAAAATGCTTCACCCCTGAAATGGAAACAACCTACAAACCCATCATTCCGTCATCGTTTAGAGCAATCATACTATTATATGAAAATTCAACGCCTATTAAATGTTATGAATGATTTGGCAAAGGATCTATGGTTCTGGCAAATGGATCCAAATCTACATAAAGTTACCCTCTACATGAGACCGACTACTATTTCCCATGGATTTTATGTGAGTGGACCTCTGCAAAAGATATTGAATCTTAAATCACGGTTCTTTCTACCTATCACAAAATTTGCAGAAGTAAAAGGAGGCGGTGCCTTCCCTTTGAGAGCTCAAGTGTCCATGAAAGTATCAAAGCAGATTAAGAAATATCCAAATTGGCACAGGAAAAAATTTAATATTACCCTTCTTCCCCTTGATCGCATGCATGAGCGCTTTGTGCTTTTTAAATCTGGTACTGTTGATGACTTGATCAAACAGGTAAATGAAATAAATGGATTATCTATGTCCATCACTCGAGTACACAATAAAGCAAGGATTGATTTCCGAAATGATTATGAGCGTTCACACATTGGATTTGTTCACATCAATTCTAAATTTCGTGATTTGCTCTCTTTAAAAACAGACGTCTTATGGTCATACCATAAATGGGGGAATGTGAAAATAACATCTGAACAGTAATCCAATTGTCGAATGGTCCTTTATTTCAAACGTACAGACCCTGTTTTACGTCCCAGTCTTACATGGAAGCCAAATGAAAAGTTACCGATACCTCCAAAGCATTATAGCAATGGTTATGATGTTTGTACATACTTGAACAAGGGTGTATCAAATCTACACTCATATCATTTTGACTATGATCCTAAAGAAAATACATTCTGTATCAGTGTACATGGTAAAACGGTCATTCACATTTCAAAAGAGTTGACAAAGATTTTAGGATTCAAACGTGACATATTCTACGACGAGAAGTACTGTGGCTCAACATCCTTGCTCGATATGAATATCAATCACTTCTACATTTACACTAACTTTATCCATTCAACACAAGTTGGTGGTCAAATGGTTCCCCTTTTAAGATATATTCCCATTGACAGTGGCGACTTTGGTGTGACCATGCACAGGGAGTTCCTGAACAAGGTATACATTCCAGTCAATGTATCACGATTATCCCATTGCAAATTTGGTATCTATGATGATAGTGGTAATCCTATTCAATTCATTGGTGGTCGTACTGTCTTAACACTTCATTTTCGTCAGATAACATCAAATCACTAATGTTGCGTGTGGCGCAATCAATGTCTTTTCTTTCTTGATTAGGTGGCCGTTAAGGCCGTGGTCTCATAAAGACCGTTTGGGGCATTCTCTGTCTCATCAAAGGGCTTTTCACTCCTGAAAGTCAGCCTCGTTTATGAAAGGCTCACTCTCAACCGTTTGTAGAGTGAGCTGCTTGCAGACTTCAATCATTTGTCTCTCTTCCTCTTCCTCTTTTTGTTGAAACTTTCTCTCAACTTCCTTCTTCGTAGGAGTTGAGGTAGCAAGAGGTGTGAATGTTTCCTCTTTGTCGCACATGACTATGATAGTAAAATGCAAAACACTCTTCTTTATATATGAGAATGATGCAGTGTGATTGATAAATGGCTGTCGTCCAATGAGAGAGCACAAAGCAGGGAGAGAGAATCTATATCAGTGCGGTGCAATGACCATTTCCTCATAATATCATTAAAATGGATACACCACCGAACGCCTATGCCTTGCTCATTCCCAATGCCCCTCGCAAGAGGCAAGTGAAAACCATTTACGATGGTGAGGTCGAGCCGCTAGAGTTGGAGGAGGATGAAACCATCATCATCTCCGACGATGAAACCATCATCTCCGACGATGAAACCATCATCTCCGACGATGAGATGGAGACGTGAGAGGTGCAGTATGGTGACTGTGATATTCTGCGAGGTGCATTCCTCAGTGTGTCAGCGAAAGACATTGTAAATGAGAATGATATCAACATTTTACGAGGTTGGCAAATGCTCTTCTCCTCAAAAAGTCAACCTCGCAATGAAGAGGAGTTTGATTATATTAATGTTATGTTTCGCCTTGTGGTGAAACGCATTAGCCGATTTGGAATAAATGTATATCATGACAGTGTTGTTTTTTATTTTGACATAAAGATGAAATTCTCACTCATTAGACAGAAGTAAAAGTTTTAATCATTTTGTAAGATGGGTAGGGTTAGAAATAAAGTTGTTGATTGTAAGTTAGAAATAAAGTTATACCCATGTCGCTGTTTGTAAGAAAGGTGAAATATAAAATGAAGTCAGGATCACTTCACTGTTTGTAAAGTTAGAAAAAAAAGTTGACGTTGTAAAATTAGAAATGAAGTTGTTGATTGTAAGTTAGAAATGAAGTTATACCCATGTCGCTGTTTGTATGATAGGTGAAATGTAAATGAAGTTTGAATTTTCTAATAGGGAAACATTTGGCAACTGTCACCAATAAAACTTTCTAACACTGAAAGTAAGTTACAAGACAATCTACACTGTGCAGTAAAACCTTCTAAAACTTTCTAATGCTGCTGTGAGTTCGGTCAGTCATACAACGTCAATGATCAAACTTTTCTAACTATACATCAACCTGTCTTGCAGTAAAACTTTTACAAACCATGATACACTTTCTGACGACACTCACGAATAAACGTCATGATCAAACTTTTCTAACTATACATCAACCTGTGTTGCAGTAAAACTTTTACAAACCATGATACACTTTCTGACGACACTCACGAATAAACGTCATGATCAAACTTTTCTAACTATACATCAAGCTGTGTTGCAGTAAAACTTTTGTACAAACCATGATACACTTTCTGACGACACTCACGAATAAACGTCATGATCAAACTTTTCTAACTATACATCAACCTGTGCTGCAGTAAAACTTTTGTACGACACCGACAAGAGCTTGTTCACTAGCGAAGAGAGAAGTCTGTGATGTGTTGCGTGTGGCGCATGAATGTCCTCCCTTCATTCCATTCATCATTTTTCTTCCCCTCTGCATTCCATATCCGAAGATATGTGGCGGGCTTGGGACCGCTTTAGCTGCATTAGAAGGTTGGCCTTTAAAAGAGCCCATGGGTCGTTCTCCGTCCACCGACACTCTCACTTCTGCAAACACTCTGAAAGAAAAAGAATAGGAGATTAGAGGCGAAAAGGAAATGATGATGTTGAAGTAACTTAGCTGGGCAACTTCTTCCGAACTTTTCGGACGACGAAGTCCTCCAGCTCTCCAGTGATGTTCAAATTGATATGTAGGCACCGGACTCCGTCGCCCTCATAGCATTGCTGAGTCACATTAGGGTCGTCAGTGATTGTGGGGACGTCACATATATTATTTTCAAAGAGGGGAAGATGGACTTCATACACTCTTCTTTTTCTACTCTTCAAACACTCATGCAGTCGCTCAACTTCACCCGCCAACCTCTTATTTATACCCTTCACTTCCTCCGTCTCCTTCACCACGCTTCGCATCCGCTCTATCTCTTCATCCTTCCTCGACAAACTCGCCTGCAAACTCTCCACCAAACCTGCCTTCCTCATCAACTCGCTCCTTTCCGCCATCCATTCCTTCTCCTTCTTTCTCATACTCTCCAACTCTTCCCTCGTTGCCCTATACCCCTCAACCTTCGCCACCAGCTCTTCATTCTCCTTCAAAACTTTTCTATTTACACTTTCCAAACCCATCACACGATCCTTCAACCTGACAAATGCCTCCGTATCACACCCCTCTTCCCGCCGTGGCGATGACGCTGCCATCGGCTTACCCACTTCCTCACCCTCCCCCTCCAGATCACCGATATCCCCAAACAAATCCTTAATCACCTTATCCAAATCAACATCATCCTTCTTCTTCATTTCCGCTCTCAACTCAACTTCCTCACTCGAACTCTCATCACTCACCTTCGTCACCACTTTCTCCCCAACCACGCCCTCAATGGTTGCCACCGCCTTCCTCACCTCTTCCCTTTCCAACAACTCTACCTCAAACCACTCCTTGAACCCTGCCATAGCTATATTACCAGTTGAACACTCGTTGTGATCCTTAATAAATGCCACCTCATTCCCTTCCCCACATACCACCCGATGATGGACGCACACTCTCAACAACACCTCTCTCATATGCACGCCCACCGTCCCCTCTTTAATATGCTTCCTCAGCTCACTACCTCTGGCAATCTTGCCGCAACTACATTTGCCAACCAACATTTTTGCATTGCTTGATTTCGTCATTATGATTCTGTAAAGATAGAGTAAAATTTGATGGCAAGTGTTTATAGTATACTACTTGCTGATATGCATTGAAAGACTAAGTCATCAAACATTTGATAGCAAACGTTGGAATAAAATCGTCAACCAAAGTTAAAGAGTATGATTCCTAGCTTTATCCTAAATCCCAAAGTTTGATAGCAAACCTTGTCAGAGCACTCACCGTTCGTCTTGCAACTTGAAACAGGAGTGAAGACTAGAGAAAAGTCGCGCTTTATATACCCAGCGAGCACAAAGCTATGATTCAGACCTTCCTTATTTGGTCATGCTTTTAACTTGACAACAGCAGTTTTACCATGTATGGACATCGGCAGTCACCGTGCTTTCTGTTACCAACTCCCAACACAAAGACGGAATCCCCAATGACGCGAAAAGGTTTGACGTCAATGCTTGCAGTAACCATCCCATTTTTACCAAGTTACAATGACAAACGATAGACGTTGCCAAGCCTAAGTTACTGAGGCTAGACGAAGAAGGCCTGATAGCAAGCCAGCAACCGTTTGGGTGTTAAGCTCTTGAATCCGTTACAGGCATTACTCAGAGGGGATCTTATCCCAGCTCCAAGGCCTCGACCCACAAATCCAACCTCGGGCGGACAGAGCGTGCGTCATATCACTGTGTTGGTATCCGGGCCCCAGTTTTGACATGAAAACCGGTGGAGTTATTTACAAGAGGAAACGACCCAAGTCACAGAGACTCATAAACGACTGCTTTTTATTCAAAAACTTTAATTATTATCATTAAATATGAATTTAAATTTTTCAGTATTTTAGTACTACTCATAAAACGTTTATAAGTAGTCTGTCACCTATAGCACAGCAAGAGCTGTCGAATGTTTTTTGAATCAAGTCTAAAGGACTTGTAGAAGCAAAGTTATAGCCGTTTGAAGATTTCGGCCTACTATCATCAAATGGTCAGTCATGCTATACTGACTAACCTATAAGTCTGACATCTTAGCTGATATCAGCAATGGAAAGTCAGAAGTCCGATATCGGAACTCAAGAGAAACGACTTACCTGTAGTCAGTTTCTCAACTTAGTGAACTCAACTTTCTCAACTTCCTCTCCCGATCCCATTCTTATATACCCTGTGAATATGCAATCGATAAGGGGGTGGGGTGGGGGTGGGGGTCAAAACATCATTTGTCTCAAATTTGACGCTGATTCCAAATCTGGTCTCTGTTTGCCCGTCCGACGCTTGCTTCACCCGCTAGAGCGATTTTCATAAACATTCTAACTATGTCGTTTTTTGCCAATCTCCCAAAATCTTAAATGACACATCACATCTAAACGAAGGCAGATACGAACAAGCCCTGTTTTCCACTGAATTTGTCTCACTCTTAGCTTTCAAACGAGCTATTGCACGACTTTCTACCATCTCTACAACCAAAGTTGGAAGTGTGACAGGAGGGGGTGGGGTTGGGGGTGGAGGTGTGGATGAGGGTGGGGGTCAGAACTTTTTCTCTCCGATTGAGTTGGGAAGCTGTTACTAGACCCAAAATTGACCAAAACGTCCGAATTTGCACTCCATTTTCCCATCCGGGCACTCCTTCTGCCCAAAAAACGACTTTTCTCATCCCAAAACCACCAAAACCTGACTTTTTCCAACTCTGACAGTTTCCTGCCATTTTCCTCCCTAAACCCAAGAAAATGAGTCCAAACCGAGCTTTTCACTGCCTTTTTCTCATTCTCAGCTTTCAAATGAGCTATGGCACGAATTTCTACCATCTCTACAACCAAAGGTGGAAGTGTGACAGGAGGGGGTGGGGGTGGGGGTCAGAACTTTTTCTCTCCGATTGAGTTGGGAAGATGTTCCTAGACCCAACTTTGACCAAAACGTCCGAATTTGCACTCCATTTTCCCATCCAAGCACTCCTTCTGCCCGAAAAACGACTTTTCTCATCCCAAAACCACCAAAACCTGACTTTTTCCAACTCTGACAGTTTCCTGCCATTTTCCTCCCTAAACCCAAGAAAATGAGTCCAAACCGAGCTTTTCACTGCCTTTTTCTCATTCTCAGCTTTCAAATGAGCTATGGCACGACTTTCTACCATCTCTACAACCAAAGGTGGAAGTGTGACAGGAGGGAATGGGGGTGGGGGACCCATTTCCTCCTCACGGACCCATTCCTCCCAGCACATCCTTGACGAACTCCCTCACCTTCCTTCCAGAGGGTGGGGGTGGGGGTGGGGGGTGAGTCAGCATTTCACATTTTGCACTTGCGTCTGGGATGTGCTTACTACTCACAAAAGCAACATAAAGATTAATACATACATATGATTGACTTCTTCTGTCATTATATCGAAAAAAATTCTTGACAGTGAAAACATTTTTAATCAAACTTAATTCAATGTGTCGTAATAGCAACTGCTTTCAAGTGTCCTCGAAGAATCGATTTCACATTTCAATACTTCTGGCTTTCTCTAGGTCGGTATGATAGGTCCACCACTTTGAAAATCTTCTCTAAGCGCTGGCGTTATGCTTTTACCGAGTTCAATTGCTTCTAAAAGTACAACTGTAATGTTTGTAATACTGTCGTATTTCCATTTCTATAAGATCGCATTTTACATTGCCGTACTCTTGGATTTGATTTTCTTGTGGTTCTGGGCCTTATTTAGAGCTGTGTACATTAAAAGGTTCATATTCAATTACGTTCGTATTGTGCTTAAATAATCAACTTAAATCTATCAAATCACATTTTAGAATTTTGCCAGTAATGTAGAAATTACTTAGCATGAAAATGTATGAGTATTAATTCATTTTGTTTTCCGTATATGGCTTAAGTTCTTAATTTGAAGTTTCCACTCTTGAAAAGAATTTTCGTTTCGAATAATCTCAATAAGAAAATTGGAAATAGGATCTGATTAAGTGTATCGATAAAAGTAAAAATTCATACATTTATTCAATTTATTGAATTTCATCAGACCTGCTCAATCAATTTTATAGCAGGCCCATTATGAAAGCTAAATCCCACGATTTCAAAAGACTAATAACAAGAAAAGAATATGTAAATTAACATATGTTCAAATAATCTAAAACAATACCTACCAAAAAACAAAATCAAACGAATGAAAACGTTTAGAATTATGAATATGAGTTAGATAGATAACGAATATTAAGAATTAAGATCTAAATAACCAAAATGGTCTTAATAAGTCCCATCTGGACTTAATATCGCTTTATTTTGATATTCTTTCCTAATTAAATCACTTAATTCAGATAAAATATGTATTGTAAATAAGGGCTTGGTTGCTTGTAAATACTTGTGAAGGCTTGTAAAAATAGCTTTATCTATGATGTTGTACTTGGAACTTGCACCAACCTGAATGGGCCTTATTATGAGCATTCGATGCGTCGATTTGCTTCAAAAAATAAAGGCTTAAACCTATTTGAAATGCGCATATAGCAACCTTTCCTGATTCTCTACTTCTCAATGTCTCTATTTCACATAACGATTACATTGTGCTTGCGACGACGACAACAATTTATCAAAATGATTCCACACAGTCGACTTACGGGTGCGATTCGATGAAGGTTTGCTCATGGTTCAACTACGAGTGCGTGATCTACTAGTCAGAGTGTTGGTGCAAGCTTTTTTTGAAAGCGTCATTATCAATGCGCTTGTGTTGACGTCATCATCATTACTAAGTTGAGGAAAATTGACTGTGTGATTGGTCCTCGCTCCTCACTTCACTGTCAGTCTGTCAGGGACGCTCACGGCCAAGTATATTGTTGAATTGTTCGAGGTCATACTACCGCTCTCTAGTTGGGAAGATTCCTGTCAGTAGATAAGCAAAATACACGTGGAAGACGCTGAATAGTAATGCTGCACTGACTCTGACTACTGTGAGAGACTGCTGTTTAATGATCGAATGATAAGCAAGTATTACAGTAAAGTTTCTGATTGACTGAGCATTGAACAAAGCTGTCTGCAAAAACCGGTTTCTGAATCCTTAAAAACCGGTTTTCGAATACTAAAAAATATCCGGTATCCGGTTTTTCGGTATCCGGTTTTGAAAACACTAATATCGACTGTGTGATCCGGTTGATAACAGTCACTGCACAATTTGGCGTGTTTAATGTGGAACGTTGACTGACTGCTCATTGTTCGATTGCTACGGTATTATGTCAGCTTGGATTTTAATTGATTTTTTAAAAAATAATACATTGGTCTAAAAAAGCAGCCAGAGATCATTTTGATTCTTATTTTCAAGTATAATTCAGTCTTTTCATTTTTTGCTTAATCTATCTGTCCTCAATTTGCTTGAGAAGTTCTGTGCAACTGCTTTGAATGATAACTGATGGAAATTTTCGATTTCAGCATATGCGTGTATATGCATTATATATGCATCACTCTGCTACAACATTTCTGCATGCCTCTCTCATTTACAACTGACACTTTAATCAATAAGAAAATTTCAACATTTGTACGAACATCGTCAATTTGGAATATTAATTTACTTAGTGCTTTGCTTCTTCAAATTCGATTAACTTCCATTGCTTATTCATTTCTAACTTTTGTTCAGTTATCTCTTATGTCATTCAATACAGCTTGCTTTAAAATTTCATTTGTAATGTAGAATAAAAGAATTTCCAGATATAATTTATTAACTGAGAAAGACAAACTTAGGCGGAAAAATATCAATTTGATTACGGGAAATTTGAAAACAGTTTCTCAATTTGCCTTTTCGTTTTGGAGGTTCAATGAGTCGATTCCTCTCTCTTACATGCATCAAGGGCATTGCTTCGACGTCCAGTGTAGATTGTATTAATAAACTGACACTCAACCAATCAGTTTATGAAGACTGGCAGTGTAGTTCTACTATATCCATAGAAATGGATAACAGTAAGCCAAAACCAACTCAGAAAAGTTCAAGTTCCTTTAGCAATTTCTATGACTGTAGCGCTTGAAACGCTATCATAGCGCTGTCATAGCGTTCGTGGTGACAATAGCGTCACAAAATTGTGTTGAGAGAGAGCCTTTCATACAAACTCCTGTGTGTCCAAAATGTGGAAATACCTAGTTACACAGTCTGTGTTTCATACAACTTACACATGGTGCGAGGAGCTCGAACGCTATCTGAGAAAGTGATATCTATGTTTTTTTCTTTATTCAGCAGTTGAAACAAGTGAAGTTGCATCAACTGCTCTTACATGAGGACACAATGCAAGTGATTTAGAACTTCATGTCGATGTACTGAAACTACCACAGTCACAGAATTAGATTGCTTAATCGTATCACTTTGCTAGAAGTACAAACTGATTCAAACAGATGGCACATGCAGGAACTTATTAAGTGGGCAAAAAGAAATTTTTAATACCCTACAGAGATAGGAAAAATAGTCGTGCGTCGCTTGCGGATCGCTCTGAATTCCTTCATAATGCTCCGATCGCCACGACTCCTTCAAATTCGAAGAATTCAGATCATTGCTTACGCAAAAGTTTTCTCGATAATGTTGGGACCTCCGATATTTTTTTAAAAATTTAGCAGGCGCACGAAAAGGCGTTCACAAACTTCTCTGTAGAACTTGACATCGACTGCATCGCTTTGCTATGTGATCCGTTTGATAGCAGTCACTGAAACTTTTCAGAAATTGGCGTGTTTAATGTTGAACTGGCTGCTCATTGTTCGATTGCTATGGTATTATGTCAGCAGATTGTGCCATTTCATTTACGTTACATGTTGCAATGCTTCCTTTCTAGTGAAACAGAAGAAGAGACGACCTGTCTAATTCTGTGACCACAGTTAATGCATATGCATGGTCAGAGTGTAACAATTTGTGGGTGTAAGTGTAACAATTACAGGGTGATTCAAAAGTCTCCATACATAGCAAAAGATAATTTTATTATTATATGTATGGAGACTTTTGAATCACCCTTTAGATTCCTAGTATATTGTAGGCAATTACACAGAAATCGGCTAACTGTGGTGATAAATCGCTTGCATCACTAGGCTATTGCAAAGAAACAGAGTGTAACAATTCGGTTGCAACACTTCGCCCTCGACCGACACTCGTGATGTAACCCTCAATTGCAATTTGCAACAATGCATTACGTTTATCTTTATTGTTACTTCCTTGTAACTCCATCTTCATACAGCCTAACTGCCTAAAAACAGATGCTAATGAATCCCGCAAAAGTACGATAATCTCGGGATCCCTGGATCGAAAACCTTGCTTCACATATCGCCACAGCAATGCGGTAGTATTTTGTTAATACTTTAGTAATACCTTATTTGGCTCACCTACCTTATTTCTATGCACCTTGATCGTGGAACCACCATGAAAATTGGTTTGCCGGCTGGGAATTGAACCCAGTACTCGAACTGCTAACGCGGCGTGAAGATCACCAAGACCAATAATCGAATTACACCCAGCACGATCGTGTCAGGAGCAAGCGAAGCTTTCCGCTCGCATGATGACTCTATCTTCCTGGTTTTGTTCTTATAACAATAGCAACTGCTTCCAAACAATGTGCAATAGTGGCTCGCTAGCATTCAGCACAGTTTATGTATTAATCTTTGTACTCATCAGTGCAGTTTATGCATCATGCTTTTCACGAGGACATGTAATTGAAACGTCTTATCTACTCCTACTGTCTGACTAAGTCAGCGTCATGTCGCAACATTCGGCTTGCTCAGGCAATGAAGCGCTCTACATAATAAATAACATCGCGTTTTCGATTATTGTCTTGGTGTCCTCCCCCCTCTAGAAAGCCATCAACTGCGAGCTGCTATCAAACAATGACTCTACTTTAATAGACTGAGATGTGAGAATGAAAAGGAATCACTACCAAAGAATTTCCGGAGAACTACCTAAATAGTCAAATTGCTCATGAGGCAACGATCGGGGTTAATAGACAACCCAGGTCATCAGCTGTGTTTCACTGAGTAGTCGGAGATCTAGATAAAATTGCTAAGTTAAAGTTACACAATAAGACATGAATAAAGTCAGTGGAGGCATTTCTTATCAAGAAGGTGGCTCCAGGTCAAGAAGAAGGCTACCTGACTTTTTTTAGTTAGCTGTTGTAGCTTTCTTGCTCCCGAAGAAGCGTGGATACGCGAAGCGTCGAGTCTGTACTATAGTTTTATTACAATATTTTAGACAATAAATTCTTTAAGAAGACACCTGCTTATGATTGCAAAATAAAAAGACTTCTGTTTGCGGCAGTCATTTTGAGACAGCTGTCAGTCTTCACTTGCCGTGCTAACGATATCGTTTATTAACTAACTGACTTTATTCATGTCTTATTGTCTAACTTCAACTTCGCAATTTTATCTAGATCCTTTGAATTGCAATCAGTCCATTGTCGCATCCCTTTATAAGATAGAAATACATCACTTTGTCACCCAGTGTATTTGCTATGAAGAGAGAGGGCGTAGGACATCGCAAATAAAAAGAAAGATAAAATTACTGGTCTCTGTTATTGAGAGGAAAGTTACGCTTCGCGAACTTGCATTTCTAGTAAGTTGATGCGCTTGAATAATCAAATTCTGTGGATGGAAATGAATGTAGGCACATGATCAAATTCATCCAGGACTGACTGTCATCGTCGCCATCACATGCAACTACAGTGTGCTTCATAAATAGTTGGAAATTAGTTAAAACAGCAATGTTATGGGCAAAGAATAATTTTTTATAACAGTAGTTTGCAAAATTCGCTTGCTAGGTTGTAATCATTTTTTTCTTCTTGCATTGACCCAGTAAAGAGCTTGGCGCGTTTCCCAGCAGACAGATGCGTCTTTGTTGAATTCAATTGCTTTTCGAATACGCTTTGGCGATACTACAGAACAAATTTCCGATCATTTGCTGATCAATTTGATTCCAATCTTGTCTAGCCAAAGATTCCAATCAATTCAAATTGTCGCAACCACAAGTAAATTATACTGTTGTGACTCAGACACAGCTGAATTTAATGCTGTAAAAGAAGAAAATTTATTAGGCCTATGTGGGTACATGCAAAAGCCGAACTTTCTCATGTTGCATTTTTACAATAACTTTGATGCAATTTTCATGCATTCGGCTTTTACATGTATTGGCCTATTATTATTTTTGATTGAACAATATGCAACATGTTGACAATTTAGAAATTTGACATTTCAGTATTATAACTTGGTAATACTGAAGTCATAATAATGTCAAATTGTGAAATTGTCAACATTCAAACAAGTTGCATATAGTTTATCTCGCAATATATTGTATACATTGGAAATTATAATGCTGTGCAAGTTTAAAAGACACGAAAAGTCAAAGAGGCAAAATAAAAATAATCACTTTAATGCCTATCTTTATCTGGGACACCTGCTTTTGCCTTTACAAGACCAAGCCTACAGAGTAACACAATTTTAGAACACAAATTTTTAGAATGCACAGAAGCCAATGAAGAAAGCCTATGCATTGTATAGAGGTGACAAGTAGAAGTGATGACATATCAAGAGAAAAATTGTTTGTGAGATTTATGAGCAAAATGGAGAAATGATTTCAATCTAAATGGAATGAGAAGACATTTTCAATAATGCACACTAAATGTTGGAACTACAGTCCGTTTCATAAAAAGTGGATCATCCTAAAATTCGACTAAATAAAACATAAGTATGATACAGAAAGCATTTTTCATGTTATTTCATGTCCCTAATATATTTAAATGTCCTTATATAATCTGACATGCTATGATACAGTAACGGATCTTAAGAAGCTAATATTTTGTGGTCCTACCCTTATTGTCAATGACATTACCAATTCGTCTAGGCATTGATTCGACGATATCGTTTATTTTTGACTGATCTAACTTTCTCCACTCTCTTTTTAACAGTGACGTAAGTTGTTGTGATCCGCCATCTGTAGGTAGCAGTGAACGACGAACGTTACGTTTTAGAATACTCCATACATTTTCTATGGGATTCAGATCAGGAGAACGAGCTGGCCAAGATAATGTCCTAAGCCCTAATTGAGACTTGCATAAGTTGACTCTACTACTCCTGTGACACGTAGCATTATCATCCATAAATAACCAAGTCGATGGATCACCAAGTTGATCTGTCATTTGGCCAATGTCCATTCGTAAAACATTCACATAGCGTTCAGAATTCATGGTTCCTTGCTGTATGTGAAGTTCAGAGCGGCCATTGGTCCAAATGCCAGCCCAAATCAGTAGAGTCGCACCACCTTGTACCCGGGGACGATGTAAATGTCTCGGAATTTCCTGAAGAGATTTTATCCATAATCTCAATCGACCATCACTATCCTTCAGACGGACTGATGCCTCATTCTAGCAAGGCTGACACTGTGCCTTTTGTGAATGCGATCTCGTTATTGTTCATTTGTGCTTTGTATTGTTTTCAACCGGTAAGAGATAGATTTCTAGCTGAAAGCAATCTGGAGTGCTGCCAACACCACCGCAACGAAGTCAGGAAGCTATGGAACATGAAGTCCAGTCAATCACATGTAGCAGTTACATTATTGTTGATGAATAATGGTGCTATACTGGCTCTGATTGACCGATTTTCTTTATTTTTGTTTTGCTTGATAGCTTTTGGCTTGTAGAACAACATATTACATAACAAAGGAAACAAATATAATTTTACAAGAGTGAGGTATGATTTTGTGCAACTTTGCTAAATGAAGATCAAATTGTCTACTACTTTTTTTATCTATAACAGGAAAACAACTCAATATTCATGCTTGAAATTTCCAACAATGATATTAGTAAGCACAACTGACATATCTTCCAAATTTCAGAGAAATTCGCTCAAGTTTGGCGGAGTTAGACAAAGTTGAAGTTAAGGCGATGTTTAAGGGTGATCCATTTTTTATGAAACAATTTGTATACAAAATTTTTAATTCATTCGCATGTCATTCAAAATTGTCATGCGTCTTTTGATATAGCATATCACTCAATACGATAAAAGAATCGATTGATATTGACGACATTTATAAATCAGTTGTTTTAGATTCAATGTTCTAAATAGGTTTCCTTCCTAATTAATAAATGGAATAACAAACACACGTTGTAGATGTTGTAAATGCTATGTATTATGCCCTGCAATGCATGTAGCACAGTTGATATCAAGCTTCTAGGACGGAATTGATTCTAGTCCTACCATCTTTTCTGACTAATCCCACCCGAATGAAAGGAGAAACTGATTTTTGAATTGGAATTCGGTAGTTTCGAATTAGGATTTTGTTGAAAAAGCAATCTAACCGTTTCATAAAAAATGGATCACCCTTAAACATCGCCTTAACTTCAACTTTGTCTAACTCCGCCAAACTTGAACGAATTTCTCTGAAATTTGGAAGATATGTCAGTTGTGCTTACTAATATCATAGTTGGAAATTTCAAGCATGAATATTGAGTTGTTTTCCTGTTATAGATAAAAAGGTAGTAGATAATTTGATCTTCATTTAGCAATGTTACACAAAATCATACCTCACTCTTATAAAATTACATTTGTTTCCTTTGTCATGTAATATGTTGTTCTACAAGCCAAAAGCTATCAAGCAAAACAAAAATAAAGAAAATCGGTCAATCAGAGCCAGTATAGCACCATTATTCATCAACAATAATGTAACTGCTACATGTGATTAACTGGACTTCATGTTCCATAGCTTCCTGACTTCGTTGCGGTGGTGTTGGAAGCACTCCTGATTGCTTTCAGCTAGAAATCTATCTCTTACCGGTTGAAAACAATACAAAGCACAAGTGAACAATAAGGAGATCGCATTCACAAAAGGCAAAGTGTCAGCCTTGCTAAAACTAGGGTTTTCTTTGCGAGCTACAAGCAAGCGACTAAATGTCCCCTACACAAATGTGCATTGATGGCATAATGATGATTTTCGACTCTGTCGTAAAGAGGGCTCTGGCCGTCCACGCAAAACATCCAAACGTAGAGACCGCCTAATTTTGAGATTTGTTAAAGTTGATCCAAGTCTCTCGTTAACTGAGATGGCTGCACTAGACTCGTCTATTTCTAAGTCCACTATTCGTAGAAGACTTATTGAGTCAAATTTCAAGAGCTGTAAGAGGCCCTCTCAGATCGAATTATCAGATCAGCATACAAAAAGACGTCTCAGATGGGCAATGAGTCATTGTCACTGGCGAAATCAATGGGATCGGGTTGTCTGGTCTGATGAGGCATCAGTCCGTCTGAAGGATAGTGATGGTCGATTGAGATTATGGATAAAATCTGATCAGGAAATTCCGAGACATTTACATCGTCCCCGGGTACAAGGTGGTGCGACTCTACTGATTTGGGCTGGCATTTGGACCAATGGCCGCTCTGAACTTCACATACAGCAAGGAACCATGAATTCTGAACGCTATGTGAATGTTTTACGAATGAACATTGGCCAAATGACAGATCAACTTGATTATTTATGGATGATAATGCTACGTGTCACAGGAGTAGTAGAGTCAACTTATGCAAGTCTCAATTAGGGCTTAGGACATTATCTTGGCCAGCTCGTTCTCCTGATCTGAATCCCATAGAAAATGTATGGAGTATTCTAAATCGTAACGTTCGTCGTTCACTGCTACCTACAGATGGCGTATCACAACTTACGTCACTGTTGAAAAGAGAGTGGAGAAAGTTAGATCAGTCAAAAATCAACGATATCATCGAATCAATGCCTAGACGAATTGGTAATGTCATTGACAATAAGGGTAGGGCCACAAAATATTAGCTTCTTACGAACCGTTACTGTATCATAGCTTATCAGAAAATATAAGGACATTTAAATATATTAGGGACATGAAATAACATGAAAAACGCTTTCTGTATCATACTTATGTTTTATTTAGTCAAATTTTAGGATGATCCACTTTTTATGAAACGGACTGTAATATCATTGTTGGAAATTTCAAGCATGAATATTGAGTTGTTTTCCTGTTATAGATAAAAAGGTAGTAGATAATTTGATCATCATTTAGCAATGTTACACAAAATCATACCTCACTCTTATAAAATTACATTTGTTTCCTTTGTTATGTAATATGTTGTTCTACAAGCCAAAAGCTATCAAGCAAAACAAAAATAAAGAAAATCGGTCAATCAGAGCCAGTATGGCACCATTATTCATCAACAATAATGTAACTGCTACATGTGATTAATTGGACTTCATGTTCCATAGCTTCCTGACTTCGTTGCGGTGGTGTTGGCAGCACTCCTGATTGCTGTCAGCTAGAAATCTATCTCTTACCGGTTGAAAACAATACAAAGCACAAATGAACAATAACGAGATCGCATTCACAAAAGGCAAAGTGTCAGCCTTGCTAGAACTTGCTAGAACATAGCCTTGCTAGGATAGTGATGGTCGATTGAGATTATGGATAAAATCTGATCAGGAAATTCCGAGACATTTACATCGTCCCCGGGTACAAGGTGGTGCGACTCTACTGATTTGGGCTGGCATTTGGACCAATGGCCGCTCTGAACTTCACATACAGCAAGGAACCATGAATTCTGAACGCTATGTGAATGTTTTACGAATGAACATTGGCCAAATGACAGATCAACTTGATTATTTATGGATGATAATGCTACGTGTCACAGGAGTAGTAGAGTCAACTTATGCAAGTCTCAATTAGGGCTTAGGACATTATCTTGGCCAGCTCGTTCTCCTGATCTGAATCCCATAGAAAATGTATGGAGTATTCTAAAACGTAACGTTCGTCGTTCACTGCTACCTACAGATGGCGTATCACAACTTACGTCACTGTTAAAAAGAGAGTGGAGAAAGTTAGATCAGTCAAAAATCAACGATATCATCGAATCAATGCCTAGACGAATTGGTAATGTCATTGACAATAAGGGTAGGGCCACAAAATATTAGCTTCTTACGAACCGTTACTGTATCTTAGCTTATCAGATTATATAAGGACATTTAAATATATTAGGGACATGAAATAACATGAAAAATGCTTTCTGTATCATACTTATGTTTTATTTAGTCAAATTTTAGGATGATCCACTTTTTATGAAACGGACTATTAGAAATATCTAACTGAATTCTAGAATCATTACCATCTTCGACACTCGGCATTTCTGAAATTATTGATGATGTTGATTAGAACAGAAATCTCTTTTGAACCGTTGTGATTGTTTATATCGTTACCAAGTTATTAGATAAGATTATGACGAACATTATAACAACATTTTGTTTTCACGATTGTAAGCGAAACGGTTTGTTCAATGCTAACATCCTGAATGTTCATTTATAGTTTGCAGAGTCATTTATAAGTTATGATTTAGGATGTGTTTCATTGATAAAGCAATATTGAAGTGGGTGAAGTGTAATCTGATTCAGCCAGAAATAAATCTCTTTACCATCAATGCGATTGCAGCGTAATGTTAATTACTCTCCGATGATTCAAAATACATTAAGAGCAGGAGAGTATTGCGTCTGGCCGCACAACTTCTCTTTGCTTTTTGTTGCTTTCTGTTAGCGGCCAATACTGAATTGATAGATCACATCACTATTGCGTCATATAGTAACCAAGATAGCAACCAAACGACCCTGAAGCTATTCCTGATCATAATTACAAATACTTTATTACGATCAAAATGGGAAGTTGCTCCAGCAAAGAGTAAGTTGATACTTTATAAACGAGAGTTAATATCTAGATAAATTATAACATCAATTATATTAAATACTAAACATAAATAATTAGCGGTATTGGAATAAAATTGCTAAATTTGCACGCATTGAACTTCAGCTGCTTAGCTGATCCTCAAAACACTTGGAAAATAATTCAAAGGTAAGTAATTGTGCAGTTAACTGTGCAACTACTTAAATTGTATCTCAATTACACATTGTATGTAGTCAACAAATACAAATAATGAAAGAATAATTATTAATTGATAGCTATTGAATAGTAAATTAATAATTGATATTAAGCGTCCAAATTCTCATAAATGCTTGAATACTCGACTTATTAGGAAGGCGAAGATTAATCGAATTTATACCGAAGATTATCAGCACTCAATTTGATCAATACTCAATTTCTGATGAGATTGACAACAACGTGTTGTTCCATTGCTTCGATTTCCCGTTTCAAATTGCTAATCCGATCATCGAAACTTCCTTGTTTCTTTTCTTTTCTTTCTGTGCGTCGCTTCATTGTGAAAATTTAATACAAAAAGTGATAATTTAATTGCGATCACACTTTTGACCATTGCGGTTCAGTTAGAGGATAGCTGAGACACATCAATGAAAGCATATTTGTATTTTTCATATTTGTTAAGGCGAATAAGACATTGCAGACTCGAAGCAAAAAATGAAAAATTAAATATTTGTATTCGGTGTATCAATGTCCATGTACTGACAGGATATTCTGAAGGCTCTATCATCTCATTCATTATGAATTAAGTCTGCAACATCTGGTGCATAATTATACATTATACATGCTGAATGACGCTAAGCCATCACTTCCACTGAGTGGATTTCCCGCTAAGAAGACTTTTCGCTGAGTTGTCTTCCCACAGAAATGTCTTTCCGGTCATCTCAAGTCATTATATCATTTCATTATCATTTAGATAGAATTCAATTTGATTTCTCTGCTTGGGAATTATCACTGGTAATCAGAAAAAGGAAAATTATTGATAATATTTTCAGCAGTAAGATTATTGCGCTAGTTTTCACCATTCGCTCCTGCTTTTTACGTATTATGTGAAATAGCTGCAAAGTTGAAGATCGAATGTCAGAGAACGATCTAAAGTGGTTGAACAACTCCGTCCGCAAACCTACTCGATTCGTTGCTATTCCTGATAATGCTGCTATTCGACATTTAAAAACGTGATGATGTTACTGCACTTACTTCCTTTAAAGCTTTATTCTCTCATAAGCATTCTTCTGCTTTGTCTTTCATTGAAGTTTTGGCTATTCGGAGGTGCAGCCTCCGACACTCAGGGAGGTTCATAGACATAATAAAACTATTGGGTTTTTGGGGAGGTTCGACAAGAACTGATTCATGAATGGTTAGAGCCACTTGTACTCGTACATGCAACGATCATGTAACCCTTGATGATGTCTATGCACAGCAGACATGCGTCGGGTGAATTTGGTATTCTTTATTACAACAAAGCGTTGAAAAATTCGGAGAGACCGGTGGTTTTCTATTTCATCATGGCTGACCTCCCGCACCGACAATTATATCAATAGCTTTGGATGCGTCAAGAGTTGTCGCGGCACTGTAAACATAATATCCATGTGATGAGAACGCTGTAACGCCCTACTTTATTTAATTGAAGATGTGGAGCTGTTTAATGTGGGAACATCAACACTACGATATGTGAAATTACTTCAACAAGTCATTAACATACTCAAAATGAAGAAGAACTGACATAGGAGCTTCCGCAGATGGATTTGGCATCTCAGACATACCAGCAGTGTAGTAATCATCAAATTCCTTTACTATATTTTCTGCTCCATTATCATTACAATAGGTTTCACCTGTCAAGGGTGACTTTTGTTCCTTGAAGATTGATGGCACTATTTCAAAGTGCAGCAGTCGAAAAGAGCTTGCGTCATTGCCGTTTCAAGTTAATTTCTGTTGTTATGAATGCGCTAAATGCTGCTCTTTACCAGATCAATTGCATCATGATCGTTTCAAAACTACATCAGATGAAACAATGAAAGCAATAAAGACGCTTCCCTAATTCTTATAACCTGTTGAGCCGCAGTCATTCAAATTGCTTATAAATATTAAATAGCTAATGCGTGTACATTAGAATCCTGCGTCGCACTTCTTTTTTTCCAAAATGTGGAATCAGCTACTTAACCGATTGGTTTTTGTCATGCAATAGGGCCTAACAGAAGGGGCACAGCACGTCTTTGTCAGTTGTGTTCGTGTAGATAATGAGTGAGCTGAGAAGATGCTGAAGCTTGGGATGTGCATGCTTGGGACTAAACAGAGTAAGGCTCTGGAATAAGATGATTCAACAATCATCATTTTTATCTGTCAATCGATTTTTAAAATGCAATTGCCTACGTGGAAACCAGAAATGAGTCTTCTATAGATTTGACCCGTCAAGAATGAGCTTTGTCCCTTCAAGATTGACAGTTCTATTTCAAAGTGCAGCAGTCATTGCTGCTTCAAGTGCATTTTTGTCGGCATGAATGCGTAAACTCCTCCTCTTTACCAAATCAAATGCAGCATTATCGTTTCAAATCCAAAATGAAAAAGATGAAAGTAATAAAGACGCACCTTTTTCCTTATTGTTTGAACCTGTTGAGCTATAGGCATTCAAATTGCTTATAAATGACTAACGCATGCACATCAAAAATCTGTGCCACTCTTCCCTTTATCAAATCACTGGTCTTTTTCGAATGACTTCACGGCCGTCGAATGTGTTGGATTTTCATGAAATCGGATGCTTAACTGATTAGTTGCAGTTGGATTCGTGCAATAGGGCCTACAGAATGGGCACAGTACGTCTGTCAGTTACGCTCGCATAGAACTGAGAAGATACTGAAGTGAATGACGGATGTGCATCCTCGGGGCTATACAGAACAACGCGTTGGACAAAGCTGATTTACCAATGATCATTTTTATCTATCAATCGATTACTAATTTACTGTTCTTCTATGTCTCTATAAACTTGCAATACAGATGGATGCTAGTTACTACATTCAATGATAGCTATCGTTTTCGTCTTGAAGTTCATATGAATTTATTTTATGAATCGATCACGAGATCCATCGACAGATGTGTAATGACTCCTAGCAATGGAAGAATGCATGCCAATACTTCTTGATCGTTATCAGGAAGATAGACAATTTAATGTTGTCCTCGATACTTGTTCATGCGCCTTTACTTGTTACTTGCTATTTGCCTCTTAAACGCTCTTTCCCTCGGTGCTGCGTTATTTCGCTGAGTAAAACTAAATTTCTCGATTCAGTCCAATCACAAAAATTGAAAATTACAATAAATTACAATTCAGTATTAGGCAACGCGTGGCCCGCCGACGCATATTGGGGGCCCACCACCGATTCTCACATACGAAGTGGCCCGCGGACATTATTTGAATCGCTGATCTGAAAAAAGGTCAACTCTGTCTTCGACTTCTAATGGTATTTCTTACGTTGAGATTGATCTTCTTTAGAATTTGCTAAGGTATTATCTAATTACTTAATGGGCAATATGATGGCACAAAAAATTTCATTCGAATATTCAAACCATGCTCCGCTCGCAATGAATATCTTCCCAGTATGAAGGTAAGTGACAGCCATCAACTGCGTAAGTGCTAAGTCACGTGTGTGATATCTTGTTGAGCATGTTTCACCACGTAATGACCAACGTCGCATTTAGCCTATAAATGGATAGTGCCTATGCGCGCGGTTTTCGAAAGCCGCTGATGTTTGGGTGACGTAGGCCCATGTACACTTAGGTGCATGTAGTTCAAGCAGTTTTTATTTATGTTGCTTCAATTCGTGGGGCATGTAGGCGAATAGATATGCTATACGAGTGTATTTACAGACTGCAATTTTTCGATGCGACAAGGTCACATTTTCATATTTTCCAGAGAGGTCACATTACCATAATTTAATAACACAGAAAGCTTCCGCAAGCAGTTTGACCTGTTCACCTTTTATTATTCACATAGATCTTAGAATGTAAAATACACCTCATTAAAAGACATCAGTTTAGTTGAACACAATGCTGCTGCATGCATTTACAAATGCAATTATGCCACGTGTTACCGCAATGTATTGCAGCAGCCACTAAAATTGCGATCAAAAGTACGCATTAAAGAAATTTGAACATATTTCTATCGTTTGAAATTGGTGGCCCGAAACCCTCTCGCGGGCCACTATTTGGGGCCTTCTATTCTAACTTGGGTGTCCACCACCGGCCTAATTCATGATTTTTTTCAAACGGTAAGAAGCTTGCTACAAGAATTTTTTCTGATCTCATCAAAGTTCTTGTAAGCTTAAGCAAGGTGAATTATGATTAATTTATATCCACTTTTTGCAATTTTCATACCAGACTTCCTTGCATTCTTCGAAGAAAACGGTCACTGATAACCTGGTAGTCAATTCATGATCTGGGGACAGAGCAAGAAAAGATCCAGCTTGAAAAATCTTCCGGTTGACTATGCTCTTTAGGTAGACGTATACTTCTGTCTAAACGGCAATCTTTCTATTTCATTCATAGACAGATTCTTGTTGTATGGTGTTTCAATTTTGAGTAACATTAGGATTTCTTTTTTCTGATTTACTATGAAGCTGAGATACTCATCTGCTAAGTCGTGAACTTGCAAGTACATTCATAATTCATCTGTCTAATGTATTCGCATTTTAGTTGTGATAATTTTACTTGAAACGGCAATACTGTGCTCGATTCGGAAGTTTTACATCTCTAAGCTACAGATCGCCATTGATTAGGATTAATTTCCAGTCAGACTTTGTTTTCATTATGCTTTTGAAACAGGAACGCTTCACTTCATTTCGGTAGTTCTGCTGTTGGAATGTCAGCGATGAACTCGATGCGTTAATGATGCGAACGGTCATGTTATTCTGCAATTGAAATGTCCTAACTTAATATGAAACAGACACAGAATTAGATTGTTTAATCGAGTCACTTTGCTAGAAGTGCAAACTGATTCAAACAGATGGCACATGCAGGAACTTATTACGTGGGCAAAAAGAAATTTTTAATACCTTGCAGAGATAGGAAAAATAGTCGTGCGTTGATTGCGGATTGCTCTGAATTCCTTCAAAGTGCTCCGATCGTCACGACTCCTTCAGATTCGAAGAATTCAGATCATTGCACAAAAGTTTTCTCGATAATGTGCGGCCCTGCCATTATTATTAAAAAAAATAGCAGGCGCACGAAAAAACGTTCACAAACTTCTCTGTAGAACTTGACATCGACTGTGTCTCTTTGCTGTGTGATCCGTTTGATACATAGAAATTGACAACAATAAAACCTCTAGAATGGAAATTAAGCTTCATGCAATGCACAATAACGGCACATAAATCGCACGCATCTTCACTTAGATGCACCTGCCAACGTCTGCATCATTGGGTTAGAATCAGTCACATGAGTAAATCGAAGCCTTTAATTGGTTCTTCATGCCCCAACTTAGTTCCCCCGGATGTGCCGCGACCTTGAGTCAATTTCCATTCTAGCGAGCTTCAGATAAACAGTTCATTTCTATGGTTTGGTAGCAGTCACTGAAACTTTTCACAAAATTTGGAGTGTTTAATGTTGAACTGGCTGCTCATTGTTCGATTGCTATGGTATTGTGTTAGCAGATTGTGCCCTTTCATTAACGTTACATGTTCCAATGCTTCCCTTATAGTCAAACAGAAGAAGAAACGACCTGTTTAATTCTGTGGAAACAGATGATTAGCTTCTTGATCGGTCAAACCCACAGAATGAGGCAGGTCGTGTCAAAGAATTAGACAGGTCGTCTCTTCTTCCGTTTGACTAGAAGGGAAGCATTGTAACATGTAACGTTAATGAAAGGGCACAATCTGCTAACATAATACCATAGCAGTCGAACAATGAGCAGCCAGTTCAACATTAAACACTCCAAATTTTGTGAAAAGTTTCAGTTACTGCTATCAAACGGATCACACAGCAAAGAGACACAGTCGATGTCAAGTTCTACAGAGAAGTTTGTGAACGTTTTTTCGTGCGCCTGCTAACCTTTTTAATAATGATCGGAAGGACCAACATTATCGAGAAAACTTTTGCGTAAGTAATGTATATATGACCGGTCCAGGACAACTAAAAAAAAATAAGATACCTCAAAAATGCAAAAAATGTATATATGACCAGTTCAGGACAACTAAAAAAAATAAGATACCTCCAGAATGCAAAAAACGGAATATTTCACATACTGAAAAAACCTATAAAAATAAAAAATGAAATAATAGCTCGTTGGGATTTCTTCATATACTGAGAATGAGTATAGGAATATTTCATACACTGAAAAAGAGTTTTATAAATAAAAATAACATTAAGGATAAAATTTAAAAGAAGTTCTAAGCTCGTTGGGATTTTTTCATATACTGAAAAGAGGTTTCAAAAATATCACGTAGTCGAAGATTTACGTAGTCTAAAAATATCAAAAATTTACGTAGTCCAAAAAAATCAAAATTTTACGTAGTCGAAAATTTAGGTAGTCTAAAAATTTCACGTAGTCGAAAATTTACGTAGTCCAAAAATTTACGTAGTCTAAGAATTTACAAAATTTATGCAGACTTTTCACATAGTCTAAAAATATCAGAAGATTGTATTCAAAATATTCATTTAAAAATGGAAACCTCAAAAATGGAAGAAACTTCGAGAATATATCCTTCGTTAATAAATGAACGTAGTTCTACTTTAATGGACATTGAAAAGATGAACATTGAAAAACACAAAGACAGAGTACGTTATATGAAAGATAAGGAATCACAGTTATTATTAAGATTAGAGCATTTTAAAAAATTAAGAAAGAGATGGTCTAAAGTTAGGAATGTAACACAAGGTATTGGAATATTTTGAACAGTAAGTTTAGGCGCTCTGACTATTGTCATTTCTTCTGGCGCTCTTTCAATTCCTATTATTGCTACTGCTTTGCACTCAGATGATCACTCAATTGTAGAGAACATCTGCTTCTCGCATTCATGAAGCAAAGCATTTCAGAACAAAGAGCTGTTACCCCCCCCCCACTTAAACATTTGGAAGGAAACAATGTATTTAAGAACAAACAGCTCCTACCCCCACTTAAACATTTGAAATACGTGGAATATGTATATCCAGAAAATCCTGCTCCAGCTGCAGTGCCATGCAACAATACACAACAACAATAATCGATATGGCTATTTCAGACAATTGTGCTGGAGTCTTATTTAATTTAACAGTGCTTCTTGTCTTTGAAGGTTGTACCAAAACGCTCTCGTCATATATTTCTCAAAATGAGGCAAGATTTTTCCGCTACTCAATCAAATATTATCAGAGAAAATTTGCCAAATTTTTTCTGTGAGATTGCAAATTTGTTTATATCTTCAGAAAAACACGGTGATTATTTCGAATTTGTTAGAAAGGAGACTGCGAAATGCCCTCATTTGTTTGATCCAGACTTCATCGAAGCATCACGGATAGAAAGAAAAAATTTCAAGAAAAAGCAAAATGAAGATAGAAGACAACAACAGTTGCCGGTGAGGATGAACAAATTACGTCAAGAATTAATGGAGAATATTGTTGAAAGGTTTGAATTTACAGATTCTTTGGAGAATTTTATAGAGCCAAATGATGGAAAGGATAATACAATTGAAAACTTGCATAAATTTTTAACACATGAAAAAAGAAACAATTCACTCAGTGTCATGTGTAAAATTTTTATCGGCAAGCGCATCAACCATCTGCTGACTGTTTGTGGTAATGACAAAACATATTTTACAGTCTTTTGAAGAAAAATCAGATCAATTATTCACGCCCCGAAGTTTCATGTGCTATGAAATTAGGAAAATTAGCCGACAAATTTCCTAAATTTTGTAGTGTCTGTTCCTCTTAGACTTTTAAAACGCAACCTAGCCATATTGGAAGATTGTCTACAAAGTGATGGATAATTTTGGTGCGGCAACTAGATTTATTGTGCTGAGCAATTGTGTGACATTCAGTTATTCCATTCTTTTCCTAAACAATGGCGCGACATTCAGCGTGCGTCTTTCAGTTGCAATACCGCGCTTCAACTAATCAAATCGCGTCCACGCGTGGACATATACAATGCTATTTCATTCTTTTCTTAAACAATGGTGCGCCCTTCAGTTGCAATTCCGCGCTTCAACCGCTTAACTAATCAGATCGCGTCCACGCGTGGACATATGCAATGCTATTACCTGCTATACATTCAAAATGATTCCATTCTTTTCCTAAACAATGGTGCGTCATTCAGTTACAATGCCGCGCTTCAACTAATCAAATCGCGTCCACGCGTGGACATGAGTCGTGTTATGTAGAAAACTTATCATTTTTGTATCTGTCTCTTTTATTTGCAACGCTATTTCCTGTCATACATGTACATGCAATTACTATGCTATTCAGTTACAATACCGTGATTCAACCAATTAGATCGCGTCCACGCGTGGACAAAATGTTATATGCATGCGTAACTTTGTATCGGTTATTTGACCAAAAGGGAGATGTAGATTCCTCTTCTGCCAAAGTTTATGAACAGTATATGTGAAAACATTATTTTATTTTCTGCTATAAAATTGCTTGTTTTCAAATTTAAAGAACAAAATATGTTAAATATATTATTTTTGCAAAAAAATGGATAACAAAAAAGAAACAACGAAACTTAAACATTGAAGACTCCGAGCTTAGCTCGTCGACATTCGGTTGCTTCTTAAAGCAACACGGTAAACAAACAACTACGAATTTCGATTTGAATAAGATCGCAGATCATTTAAGAATAAAAAATTTCCACGTCTTAATGAGTAATGAGAGATGAATTACAATTGATGAAATATGTACCTGAAGTGAATTTTATAACAAATCTTCACACACATTAGAACAAAAAGGAGTACATTGGTCTGCGGGTCAAAGAAATGAAAACGGTTCTAATTTTCATTTTGATCGCCTGGAGGCTAAGAACTATTGGTTCGATTAATACGGACTTCCCCCTACAAATGAAGTCAAAGAATTACTTGGTAATGGAACATACAATACTTTTCAAATTCGAAAACTAGGAACTACTTATTTCAAACAATTATGTATTTACGTTTTATACAAATCACAGGAAGGAGAACCATTTCCTGATATTATGCTAGAATTGAATGATGGCTAAAGTTCAGTCTTTTGTAATTCTTTTTCATAAAATCTACCTTTTATTTCCTCATTATCTAAATCTTTTATTTCTTAAGTAATCGGGTAAGTTTGATTTATTTTACAAACTTCAGATATTTCTTTAGTCCAATAACCAAAGAAACCTTTTTCAAATTTGTTTTTATATCTGAATATTCTCACTCTATCTCCAATTTTAAATTTCGGCTTACGTTTCTGTAGATTAGGATTACTATCATTCTCATTATTATTTTCAAAAATCTTCTTTCTTATCAAATCTGGATTTTCAGAGGCATTATTTGGAGTTTCTTCAATACTTGAATGAATCTTATTGTTATAATCATCAACAATTCCTGGTAATATTTTTGACCATTTCTGATTACCTTGTTCTGTAAATTTCTTGAATAATTTACTTTTCAACGTTCTATTAAACCTTTCTATTACTACGGCTTTCCAGCATTTTCTGTGGAATAAACAGTTTCAAATAATGGCTCAACATTTCTGTTAGAAAACTCAGATCCTTTATCAACAAACAATTTCCTTGGCTTTCTATTACTTTCTTTGAATATTTCTTCAAACGCATGTTTAACTGATAAACCACTTTTATTCTTTAATGGCTTCACCCAAGCGTATCTAGCATATAAATCTACAACGGTTAATGCGTATTTAAAATCAAACTCATTCGGCATATGAATAAGATCAGCACTCCAAACATCATCTTTATCGAATACTTTTACTTTCAAAAGATATTTAAGCTTTCTATATTCTTTATGAATTTCAGACGCGTAAGTTTCATCTAAACCCTGACCGAACAATATTTTAGCTTGTAAAGCTTTCGTAGCAAACATTCTTTCAATTTTTTCTCTATAGGAAGGATTTTGAATATCATCTAATTCTTCTATCATTTTCCCATCAGCTTCATGACGAGATTTTAGGTCATGATTTCGATAAGCTAAATCGTGTCTATAAGCTGTTGCATCAACTCTGTTTATTGATTCTTCACCTGGTTTTGGATTATTATTCTCATCTAGTCTTATATCTAATCGAGTTCATGGACCGGTATATGAATCACCAGGAAGATGTTTTTCTTTTGAATATTTACTCCAAATAAATCCTGGAAGATTTGATAATTGTTTTTGTATGTCACCTCCGGTGTGCAGCCGATGGCCAGAATGTGCGTTCAATAGATAATTCAATAAATCTAAATTAGCAATTTTTGATTTAATTAAATTTTCGGAATTTGTTGAATTTGTAGAATACATTTTAAAGATGAAAAAAATATTTGTAGCATTATAACAATATATTTATAACAATATGTTTATACAATATATTTATCTAATCGTACTAGGATTTGGACATATTCCAGAACCATCTTCAGTTTTTTTTATTTCTATTAAATCATCAACATTATGTAGAATGTTTTTGAGAACTCGTTTTCCTTCGTCAAGTAAATTTAATTTACTAATAAATTATCTACTATTCCTTCACCCCTAGCAACTTTCTCCAACTCTTTATTATGACGTTTTTGTTCTTCTAATGCTGCCTTCTCTGATTTATTTTCATTCACTGCTTGGACAATACTAGCTGTCCTTCCTGCAGCTGCTATGCCACCTATTATGAGTGGAATTATTGGGAGAATTCCACCATTCTCTTCTTCTTGTAATTTAATATTCTCTATCATTGGTTTACTTATTTTATATTTTTTTGTTAATCGTAATAGTTTTAGGTGTATTTTTGTCAACAATGTTACGTAGTTTTAATTAAACAGTTTTATTATTACTTTTCGCATGCGACATTTTTAATAAAAAATTTTAAGCTAAGATTTTTTTGATCTATTCTTGTTAAGAAAACTTTTTAATAATTTTATTCTAAATAATTTATTCTGATTAACACATCGACGAAATCTTGGGTTTTAACCTATCGTAACCATCTTTCCATTAAGAATTTAAATAGAATATTTTACATCTTCTAGCAGTAAACCATAAGCCATCAATGAAGTTGTGGAATCTTTCTTTTCAATATTAATTGTTACATCACAACCAGTCTTGATAATATCTTCAGATTGTGCACTTAAATCGAAACAGAAAACAGGATATAAATGTCTCCAATCTCCAGGAGTTAATTGTGGTTCAACTCCAAATTCTATACAAAGATTTCTATAAGCATCATATTCTTCCACAAATTGATTATTGGTATAATCGAATCTAAATGGATCAATAGGATATCGGGTTTGATTTAAAGCAACTTGTAAACTTCGAATTGTGTTAATATGGAAAAGATTGTTGTTCTTATCAAAACTTGGAGAATCATTTTTTTGAAAAGTTAGTAATAAATATCTTGGAGTAATCGAAGTTCTAGTAAAATGCCAGTAAAATCTTTGGTCAGAAAAAGTTACAGAACTAGTAGTACGCTCTAGAAAATTTACTGGAATTGGTTTGTTAGCATTTAATCTTTTTGCAATAGTTGATTCAACCTCTAAACTAGGAGTAATATGTTTTATCCACCATTCAAGTCTATCAATTTCTAAATATGCTTTTTTTCCAGTCTTACCATAAAAGATTAATTCATTATTTGCTGTGCGATGAATTATTAGTTTAAATTTTAATTGATATGATATTTTATCATAATCTAAATATCCGAATAATGGATACAATGACCAATTTACTGTCTGTTTACCTTTTTTGTTAAACTCACGTCTTTCTTTATATGCAGTATCATTTGTTTTATTTAAATGATTTGCAATATTTTCTACATCTTTCGCAATTCCTGCTGCATCTGTTCCAGCGTGAGTTAAATCATCTACAATTATTCCAGCAATATTATCTGGAAACCATCCTTCGATTTCATGCTTTTTATTATTTTCACCAATTGTTACAAATCGAAGCATTGTATCAATTACACCTGGAGAATCACTTATTGTTTCTTTATTTTGAGTTGCAACATCTAAACGCATTTGTGTAAATAATCTTGGAAAGAAATTATTCTATATTGCAATATTATCGGTATCTCGTAATGGTGTTGTAAAATTGGCAACACTATATAAAGAATATTCACAGTGTAAAAAGGAATCAGGTAAATATAAATAACTTTGTTGATTATCAACTTCAAAGATTAAATCTCCTCCAGTATTTACTCTACTAGAAGATCCGGGATTCATAGCAATTCTTATATAGTCATTCTTTTTTGATTGTGACTGACGAACGGAGGATCGTCTAATTTAAATTTATTTTCAATTAAGGAAGACATTTTTATAAAAAATAATTTGACTTTTTTGTTTTTCTCAAAGAATATTTTCTTAGGATTCATTTTCAGAATATATTTTAGAATTTGCAAAAAATATTTTCTTAGAATATATTTTAGAATTTGTAGAAAGATAGTTTCTCAGAATATATTTTAGACTTTTGCTAAACCATTACCTCTTATTTCTTCAATTGATTTCTTCGTCTGTTTACTCTCAGCTGCTAGGTTTGCAATTTTGTTTTTTGTTTCCGCTCAGAGACTTTTAACTTCTTGTAGTTCTTTGGCATCATTAATAAGTCTACGAATAGTTTTTAGTTTTTTTAATTCGTTTTGAGACTTAACAGCATTTGATATTGCACTAGCTGTACTACCTATAGCAGCTGCTCCTTTTGCAGCAGATGTAATCAAATCTTTATTTTTTTTAATAACACTAACGATACTCCCTATATTATCACTGATGCCAGAAAATATTCAATCTCCTTCTTTTTGAATAGTTTCTACATTGTTGTAATGGTAAACAGATTTCATGGATGGTTCACTTGCAATGTTTTGATTTGATGAAAAATGTTTAAGATTGTGTTTATAAATTACAGGCATTTTTAGGTTTTAATTTTAATTTGTGATTAAGACTTGCGTTTATGATTAAGATTTACGTTTGTGAATGGACAACAACCGCGTGATAACTTTATTAATTTGCTTTTGCACTTTCTCTATTGCGTTAAGCAGCGTGTGATGTATTATAATTTCTTTTCTATTGACTTGCATTTTCTGCTGATTCATCTTTAAATCCGTTTTGAGAGCCTTCAACTTAATTTTAAGAACATCTAATTGTCTTTTAACACCATCTAACTGTTCTTTATTTTCTTTAGAGTTTTCTTGTAAATTTTTCTTTAATTCATTTTCTAAATTGATTTTAAGAGTTTTCATTTTATCAACTTTTTGATTAAGTGATTTTACTTCATTTATTATTCTATTCATCTTTTTCATTTGTTGAGTAATTTTAGAACTTAATTCATCAACACTTTTTTGGAATGTAGCTTGTAACTTATTTAAACTTTTAAAAGTTTTTTAGGACGTTTTTCCAATTCATTTGCTAATTGTTCTTTCAATAGTTGCATCTGATGTTTATTTTTAATGACTGCAGATTTTTATTAAAATTTTTGATTGTTCTGAAATTTTTTCAGAAGTTTTGCTGTATTTACTTCTAGCTCTTTATCCTTTTTATCAAGTTTTAATAATTTTTCGTTTAATGATTTGTCATTAAGTTTAAGCAACTTTAATTCATTCATGAGTGGAACCAAAACATCGTTTGTATATTTTTCTTTTAAGTCATTGATTTGTCTATCAACATATTCTTTATTTGTTAACTCTGTATTTTGTTGTGGAAGAATAGAAAGATGTAATGGACCAGATAAAACGTCTCCAGTTTTCATGATATAATTTTCTATTTCTATTTCTGATTCACGATTATTCGGGATGCAGTGAACTCTCGTTTTAAGAATCACTCGTTATAAGAATCCATTTTCCAGAAACATTTCTATACAGCGCTATAAGTTTTCCGCTCGTTATAGGAATAATTATAATGTCACTTTCGTCATAAGAATCAATGGATAAATAGTCATTCAACAATTTTGCATGAAATACTATGTATTTTGCACTCGTTATAAGAATAAATAAGGACACACTTTCGTTATAAGAATCAGTGAATGACACTTGAACTGTTATTGGCCGAAATGCTCACCAATGGCGTAATCCTACTTTTTATTGGTTATATTTGCCAATGGACGTCAGATTAGGCGTCATGATATCACGATTAACCTTGAGATGAAATCCACTGAAATCCTGGCCAATTGCGTTATTTTACTATACCCTTCGATTAGAATTGACAATGTGCGTCATCAGAACTCATGACACTAGGTGAAGATGACTGTATCTCATCCCAACCCTTGGGGAGATGGAAGAAGAAATCCTAAAACGAACCAATGAGAGCCTTCCCCCAAGCAAGATATCAGACTTTTTTAGACGAAGTTGAAGCTGAACTGAAAAAGAATGTTTCTTTTGTCTTCTTGTTTTCTTTAAGTATGTAAGTGTAATTAGGGTAATAGGAACCACAAAGAAACATCTTATTTAATAGCTACTTAGACATTTATCAATACTGATTACTAATAAGGATGTATATCATCATTTCTACAAATAAAAAGCATGAGTGCTCATAAAAAAACTCTCGTTATAAGAATAATCTCGTTACAAGAATCAAAACATAATTTCCCGGTGTGATGCTTACATCGAGAGTCCGCTGTATATGCACCTCCACCAACATTTGATAACATCATTTTTTGACATTTTTAACATCATTTTTAACAATAAAATAAAAATCATTTTTCTCACATAAAAAAATACAATTATTTTTCTCACATAGAAAAAGAAAAGTTTTTCTCACATAAAATTTTTTTCTAAAAAATTTACACGAAAAAAAGTTCTATGTCATCCAAAAAATTAAAAATTTTATGTCATCTGAAAATTTTAATCCAAAAAAAATTTATATTTAAAAATAAAGCACAAATTTTTTCATTAAAAAATAAAAAATAATGGAAAATACCAAGTTTTGTTGTGTCTCATGTAAAAGACAGTTACAAACAAAGAGAAGTTATCAATCTCATTTAAAAAGTAAAATGCATTTACGAAATGTAGATCGAGCTGATAAAGGAAATATATCAAAATTAAATAATTACGGAAACTATCTAGAAACATTACCTACTGATATAAAAGTTACAAAAATATTTGATGATTATTCATATTCGGAATATAGAAAAGTTTTTAATAGTGAAGATTTTTTTGGGGAAATCGAAGGTTCTAGTACTTCGCCCGAGACAGATATGGGATATTTATTTAATGAAACTGACGAAACCGACGAAGCTGTAACAGATATAAAATATTTATTTGATGAATCTGTTGAACATAATGAAACCGATGAAACTTTTATGATGTATTAACAAACTTCTATAATATATTTAAGAAGTCGTTCAAATGTTATATGAATGTAGAAGTACTTTATACGAAAACTGGATCCGATGGAATGACTGAAGAAATAGTACAAGGACATTTTACACAGACACAAGAAATTCATAATGTAAATGATATACAACCCATATTTGAAACAATGATAAATAAATTGAAAGATGCTATAACTGAAGCTCAGTTGCGTGAATCTGATTGGAGATTTATTGCAATACTATCTAAGAAAACAGTAATTGACAAATATAAAAATAATGCTGGTGGTAGTTACATACCCCTTCCTTTCAGTTCTCCACAAATAATCAACATACAGAATGAAGATGAATATTCTTTTCTGTGGAGTGTTATAGCACATTTACATCCTGCAAAATATCACAAAGAAAGAGTAAGTCATTATAATGAAGAAGAATATATAAATGAATTTGATCTCTCTGATGGTTTAGATGAATTTCCATATGATTATAACAGGTTAATAAAGTTTCATAAAAAGAAAAAAAATTAAAAAAAAGTAAATGTTTTTGAATTAAATGTGAAGTATGTTTCTATTGGTGATATTACTCCCCTATATCCCGGAGATATTGAAGTTAATAACATTGTTTATAACAACTTAAAAGAATTTTATTTGAATAACAAAAATTCATGCCAAACAGAAACAGTATACAATGAAAGAGGAAATTACATACATCACAATATTATTTACAAACGAAATGTAATATGTGCAGAAAAATATGAAATTATAAAAACATTAACACCAATAATGATTAATCATAATAATTATAAAGGATGTGGATTTCCCTATGAGTACGAAACCAAGCGTTTGTCTCTTATGTCAGAATATATACGTAAGTTAAAGATGTTACCGCAACTATATAAAAAACAATATCAACAAGAGTTACAAATGTTACATAATCAATATTTACAAGAATATCAACAAGAAGTGACTACATTATTTCGCAAATATATTGAAAAAGAATTGAATCATGAAGATAAAGAATATTTAAAATTATCATACATAGTCTACCAACAATGTACCAATTCTCAATTTAATGAACTAGAATGTCATCCAAAAAAATCTACAACAATATAAAGAACATTGTCAACAAAAAAATCTACAAGAATATCATATAGGTATAAATATGTTAAGTAAGGAATATCATGAACAATATGAAGAACAATGTCGAAAACAATATGAAGAACAATATCAAGAACAGTTAGAAATATTGCAACAGGAATATCAACAAAAGTCAAAAATGTTGAAGCAGCAGTTGATGCAACCAGCACAAGCGAATATACTATATTATCAAGGTCATTACATATTGTGTAAAGATATTCCTATATTTACAAAAACTTCAGATAATGCTAATTTTTCCTGTCTCCAATGTATGACGAGCTTTAGAACTAAAGAAGAAATGAATAGACATTTGGAGAATTGTCAACAAAATGAAGCAGTTAAAAATACTTTTACTAAAGAAGTATACAATAAATGGTATATCTAAAATAAAGTACCCTTTATTATATATTGTGATTTTGAAGGATATAATGTTAACATGACACAAAGTTCTGGTAAGCATTTGCTTGAACAAAATATGTTGGGGAATGTGCATTCATTCAAATTATCCTGAATTATTTAAATCAGAATATTATGAATACTATGGTGAAGATAGTTCATAAATGTTCACAAAAAAATAGAAGAATTACAAAAATATTTTTCACAATTGCTTAAAACAAATAAACAAATGCTTCCATTAGCGTATGACCAATTAGTACAATTTTATAATGAAAAAAATTGTTGTTACTGTTGGAAAAGAATTTACAACTAAAGATCAAGTAAAAGATCATGATCATCTAAATGGATTATATAGAGGTGCAGCACATAATTCTTGTAATCTTAATGCTAATAAATTTAGATATAACTTTGTACCTTTATATTTCTACAATGGTTCTAAATATGATTTCCATTTAATAGTAAAAGATCTATTCTCATCTGAAAAATTACAACACCTAGGAACAAACGTACTATGTAAAACAGAAAAAGAATATTTTTCAATGCAATTTGGTTGTATTAGAATATTAGATGCATTTAGATTTTTTAATCCTTATTCATTAGAGGTCATGGGAAAAACTTTGAAACCTGAACACTGTAGAATATTAAATAAATGTAATTAAAAACCTTTAAAAGGTATTTTTTCCCTACGAATATTTAACTGGTGATATAAATAGAATGAATGAAATAATGCAAGAACATCAACTTTCTTCACGTGATAAATTTAAATCAACATTAAAACAATCACAACTATCTGAAGAAGATTATGGAGAAGCTGAAAAGAACTGGAGAGAGTTAAATTGTAGAACAATGTACGATTATACAATGAAATATCTTCAGATAGATGTATTAATCCTTGCTGATCTTTTTGAAAACTTTCGTAACATGTATGTAGAATATTACGGAATAGATCCGTGTTATTGTTATTCTACATCAGGATTAACATGGTTAGCAGGGTTGAAACATACAAATGTTAAACTTAAATATCATAAAGAAAGTTCTTATGATAAATTGTTATTTTTGGAATCTGGAATTAGAGGTGGTGTTTCATCTGTTCTAGGTAATAGATATGTTAAATGTTATAATAAGAAAGTAAATCCTGATGATTATGGTTATTTAAAAATTTTAAATCCAGAAGAAAAAGATCAATTTATAAAATTGTTTAATCAAAATATAGAAAGACTTATGTCAAATGAAGATAGTCAAGCAGCAGTTGATGAATTCATGAGAGAAAACTATTTGTTATATTATGATTTTAATAGCTTATATTTTTCTTGCATGATACAAGAATTACCAACTGGTGAAATGGAATGGAGTACCATTCTTGAATACGAACCTACATTAGATGGTGAAAATAATTATGGTTATATATATATGAAGTTGATTTAGCATACCCTGATTATATAAAGGCGCAACAAAATATTATCCTTTCTGTCCCTAAAACAGAATTCCTAATATAGAAGATTTTTCAGATTATCAAAAATCTTTAATTCCTAAGAAATACAGGCCAACAAAAAAACTTATGTTGACACAAAGTAATAAAGGAAAGTATGTTGTTGAAGGAAGAATGCTAGATTGGTATTTAGATCATGGAATGATTCTTCTTAAAACTCACCGGAAACTAGTGTATAGAAAATCTAGGTGGTTAAAAGATTATATAGAGTTCAATATTGAAAAACGTAAAATAGCTAAGAGAAATAAAGATGATTTTGGTAACGTGTTCTTTAAATTAATGAATAATGCATTTTATGGTAAGACTTTAGAAAATGTGCGCAATAGACAAAATATTGAAATAGTTTATGATAAAGATAGATATCAAAATTTAACAAGAAAATCTACTTATAAAAGAACTACTAGAATCAGTGATGAACTATGTCCGGTGCATCTAAGACGAAACATTATAAAACATCATAAGTTTGATTTTATAGGATTCCCTATATTAGAATTATCTAAACTATTTATGTATAAATCTATATATGATTATTTAGTACCTGGTTATGGCGAAAACTATAAATTACACTTTACAGATACTGATAGCGTTTTCTTAGAATTAACAATACCGTATAATTCTTCACTTGATGAAGAAATTAATGAAATAAAAGATAACATTCATCCTTCTGATTTATGTAAAGTAAAAGATGAGTTGAGCGGAGATAAAGCAGAAGGAAATGAAGAATACATAACAGATGCTGTATTTTTAAAATCTAAATGTTATTGTTATAACACAAATTCTAAAACATCTAAAACAAATTCAAAAACAAATTCAAAACATCTAGAACATTAAAAGGAATTTCAAAGGCATCAGTGGCTAACCAAATAACATTTCAAGATGATAAGAATGCATTATTTAATAATGAAATAAAAACAGCATGTAATTATAGACTTAATTCAAAGAAACATAAAGTGTATTTAGTGGAGGAACAAAATTAGCATTAGATCCATTTGATGATAAAAGAAAAATTTTACCTGATGGAATAACTACTTTACCTTTTAACTTTTCTAATTTTTAAATTTCTTAATTTTTAATGATAAAGAAAAATTTTAAGAAAAAAATAAATTATTCGATCACTCGCCGAAAATATTTTCTATAACTCAATCATGTATTTTTTATCAATATTGATTGTAATGAAGCCATAATCTTTTGACCAAGCATTATTACACGAATGTTTAGATTCATCGTTATCTCTTATACATAAATCTCTTAAAAAATCACATAAATTTCTGGCATTTGTTTCAAATAGTATAAATATATTTGCATTCTTTCTAATAACACTTCCATCTAATGAATACATACTTTGTGTTAAATAAAAAAACACTACAGTTGTTATGTCTACCTCTTGTGAAATAATTTCTCTGAACAGACTGATTTCTGTCATTAACACAATCATCAAAAATTACATAATGTTTCATTGTTTTATCTAGTTTACTAGGATCGTGCATATTACCACTATCATCTATTAATTGTATCTTTGTATGTTTATTTTTATTAGATTCTACTAACTGATTATTTTTTGCTGCTTCTTCACACCCCTAACTTATTTCTTCTTCATATTCAGATTTTTCATGTTCTTTGAATAATGAAGCAACTGCTGTTTTTGTAAGATTATTTTCAAATCCACATTTCAAAAATTGATAGACGGGTTGTTCTGCTGTTGTTGTATAAATTATAAGATTGTTATAATCCAAAAAATTTTGAGTCGTTAAAATTTAAAATAATAAATATGCTTTTCCACATCCTGATCTTCCACAAATAACTGACAAAACTTTATTAGATAAATTTAAGTTTTTTTATTTAATGGTAATTTTGTAAAAATTTCTTCACTCACTTTTAATAAAACTGATTTTTATTTTTAAGAAGAAGAAAAATAAATTTAAACTTCTCTAACCAAAAGATCTATCATAATCTCTTCACCTCCAAAATTTATTTCCTCTCCTTTCTCATCAGTGATTCTAATTTTAATGCTGTTAATAGTTTTTCTTGTAATAGGGAAATATATGTTAATGTTTGTGGAAATATATTTAATCTATAACCAATGGGTGCAGTAAAAGCTGGAAAACTAAATATTAAATTTGACAATTTACCATTTATATACCCTCCTTCAACAATGTCACAATGTACGACAATTGAATTTATTTCAGTTATTTTTGGAATCTTCTCACCTATATGATAACCTTGACTATAGGTTTGTTTATTAAATCCTAATAGTTTTGACAAATGATCTATCATGATTAAAATCAACTTGATGATTTTCGTCTAAAGTAAGAGAAAATTTATTAACTGCCGGTTCAACTGCAAAATGTAATTGTTTCTTATCTTTAAATGGTATATCTAAATGTCTCTTAATTTCACTTGATATTGATTCAACTTCGTAAGAACCAGAAAGAAAGTATTAGTATTTTAGTATTTTTTTGCACGTTTTACCTTTATCAGTAGAATATCTAAATTGATCATTCACATCTTTTATAACATTTTGAATAGTGTCAAATGCGGAGAAACTAGTCAATGCAATTTAATAATTTTTATTTTGTTCCAAATGTAGAATGGGTTCTAAATTACAAGTTTGTGATGAAGTAGTTGTTATAACTTTTAACGTCGTACTAAATTTTGATGAACCCAAAATCTCTATTAGATTTTCTAAATGATTATCAATTTTTTCTAGTTCTGCTGATGATAATTCTCTCGAAGACATTTTTTTGCAAAAATTTTTTATTAAATAAATATTTTTATGAAATATTTTTTTATAAATTTTTTTATAAATTTTTTTATAAAATTTTCTTTATGAAATATTTTTTTATAAAAATTTAAGGAATAAAAATTTTAACTAACTTTTTATAGGTCTTCTCATTTGTAATTTCCTTTTCTAATAGTCTCTTTTTTGCATGTATTTCGTTAAAACTAAGAGTTATGTCTTTCTTTTGTTGCAGATAATAAAATCTCTAATCTATTTATTAATTTTAGTGAGTCATCTGGTTAAAATAGTTGTTTCTGTTTGTAATCCTGTTCCTACTTTACTACCAGTTGAAAACAAATCTTCTAATTGTTTATAATGTTTAAGAGTTTCATCTACATCATAACGTTTTGAATCTGCTCCTCTTAAAAAATCTACAAAATTTCTATCTAAACTAAAAGGTGATTTATCTGGTGAATAAATTGAACCTCTTATAGGTCTTGGAAATATTTCTTCACCACCAAGATAGAATCTAGTTATTGTTTGTCCATCTATAAATGAAGTAGAATGTTCGAATTGCATAGATTTAGGTAATTTTTTATTGATGTTTGTTTCTGGTAATCCATAGTCATCTAATATAGTTTTCTGAATTGGATCAGTTATGTCAATTCTGTTAGCATCAAAGTACTTTGGTTAGCATGAGTTGTAAGTTCTTTTTCAAGAGTTTTAAATGGTTCAATAGTTTTTTCAAAATCAGTTTTTGCTTGCTTGGTTTGTTGCATTTTTTCTATCATATCAGATTGAATACCAGCTTTTGTCATTCTATGCTGAGTATGATTTTGTCATAATATTTTTTTCCTTTATTAACTCATCTAATTGTTGGATTCTTTTTCATTACAAGCTTTAATTTTATCCATTTTTAAAATATAATATTTGAATTTTGTGGTATCATTGGAGTACAACAAAAACATTTTACTGAGCAAATTATTTTTTTATTGCTTTGTCGTCTAAAGTTTTGTTTTATAAAGTTTTTAGTTCTTCTAAAAAAATTTCATCATTTTCTTCATTAGAAATTTTACCATCCTGTTTATTCCTGTCATAAACTTGTGTCTGTAATTGAATTGACATTTTATTAGCTTCATTAGCTATTTGATCAAATTTTTCAATTTTATCTAGCGTAAGAACATAATCATCACAGACTCTTTGAAAGAAATAATGTACTTTATCACAAACTTCTTTAATATGTAAATGTTTATTTTCTAATGATTTTCGTTTCTTAGTAGTTAAAGATTTATCTAACATTGTAACAAGCGAAGTTGTAAAAACTTCCGTACCTGTTAAAGCAGTAGCAATAATAGGAATTGAAAGAGCGCCAGAAGAAATGACAATAGTCAGAGCCCCTAATCTTACTGTTAAAAATATTCCAATACCTTGTGTTACATTCCTAACTTTAGACCATCTCTTTCTTAATTTTTTAAAATGCTCTAATCTTAATATTAACTGTGATTCCTTATCTTTCATATAACGTACTCTATCATTGTGTTTTTCAATGTTCATCTTTTCAATGTCCATTAAAGTAGAACTACGTTCATTTATTAACGAAGGATATATTCTCGAAGTTTCTTCTATTTTTGAAGTTTCTTCCATTTTTGAGGTTTCCATTTTTAAATGAATATTTTGAATACAATCTTCTGATATTTTTAGACTATGTGAAAAGACTACATAAATTTTGTAAATTTTTAGACTACGTAAATTTTTGGACTACGTAAATTTTGAAATTTTTAGACTACTTAAATTTTCGACTGCGTAAATTTTTAGACTACCTAAATTTTCGACTACGTGAAATTTTTAGACTGCTTAAATTTTCGACTACGTGAAATTTTGATATTTTTTGGACTACGAAAATTTTTGATATTTTTAGACCACGTAAATTTTCGACTGCGTGATATTTTTGAAACCTCTTTTCAGTATATGAAAAAATCCCAACGAGCTTAGAACTTTTTTTGATTTTATTATTTTATTTTTTATTTTTATAGGTATTTTTACAGTGTATGAAATATTCCGATTTTGCATTCTGGAGGCATCTTATATTTTTTTTAGTTGTCATGAACCGATCATATATACATTTTTTTGCATTTTTGAGGTGTCTTATTTTTTTTTAGTTGTCCTGGACCGGTCATATATACATTACTTGCGTAATGATCTGATTTCTTCGAATCTGAGGGAATCATGGTGATCGGAGCACTTTGAAGGAATTCCACAGCGATCCGCAAGCGACGCACGACTATTTTTCCTATCTCTTCAAGGTACTAAAAATTTCTTTTTGCCCACTTAACAAGCTCCTGCATGTGCCATCGTTTTCAATCAGTTTGCACTTCTAGCAAAGTTATGTGGCTAAATAATCTAGTTCTGTGGTCAACCCTACTAATGCGCAATTAATTCCGTTGCACTTACCGAACTAATGATGCATGTCGTTTTGCATGAATTTAAACTGAAAATCATGTCAAATAATAACTTGCCACATTTTCTCGAATATAAGCCGCGGGTTACACAATTGTTTTCGCAATTTGAGCACGGATTCCATTCGAGGGCGGGTTCTTTTAGAAGGCGGGGTGCATGACAGCAACAGTACATGTATATTCTGATTTGCGATTTAATTGTCACGATTTTTAGTGATGAAATGCTGACGTACTGATGAAGAGGTCGAAAACCCGTGGAATACAAAAGAACATTAATCAAAGAGAAAGATGACTAAGACAGTGACTGCGCATTCGCATAGCAACATCATTAATTTGAATAAGCAACATACTCAGGGTTCGAAGTGAGAAACTAGTTTTGTCGGGATGATTTTCCGTTTGACTTGCGTCTAAATGAATCATATATCATGAGACCGATGTTATGACAGATATCATTAGACCATATATTATCAGACTGAAACCATTTCAAAAATAGTTGCAACAAAAAGCTAGCCCATTTTCAAATGTAAAGTTCTTGTTGAAGTATTGGTTCAATTTTAACAAACGATGCAATTTATGAGATCGCAGGTTCAATAGATTATTTTGACACATATTTTGCTTTCTTCAGTAGTCAATTGTGGTCAACAGACCTTCTGAAAGAGAATTGAGCATTTTCTTTGATGCAGGAGTTTAATATAAAGACGACAGATTTTTTTAATGACAATTGGCAGATAGTGTAAGCTATCATTCAGCTCCATCATGATGTCAAGATCTTAGGATTCGTTGAATGTACAAAGAGATACAATTCTAATTTAACTTTTACCGAAAAAATGCTGCTAAAAAGTCTGACACGACTTTTTCATTGATGAGGATACTCAACTTTATGCCATGTAAAAGGATGTGCTTAATATCTTATATTGACAGAATGTTTAAGTTGTGTCTCAGCTGTGGTCAGCACACTAAAAGGTATGAATGTTTGGTCAATTCATTTACCGATACCTACAGACTGAAACTACACAATGCAGAAAACTTACGATCATCATCTTTAAATCAGGGTCGTATTAAGCTTTCAGATAACATTTTTTTCGAATTCGGACAACAATTTGTGCAGTATCATTCAATTTACACTTTTATCTGATTTTGAGCTAACTTAGTCAACAGTGTTTTTAACAGTTAACTGGTTTTAAAAGAATGCTGGTGTTATCAGCTGGGCAGTTATGACATGATCATATGAAGCAACAAACTTCTAATCACTAATTACTTCATTTAATTAGGCTGACCACACTGTTTCCTAAACCAAGTAAGTATCTCGGCTAACCAAGTGAATAAGTTTAGCTATCAATTGAATGAGCTTGCGCTTAAATTTAATGAGAATAAACATGAGATAAAACGTTCGGGTTGTGCAACGATTTAGGAAACGGACTGCATATTTTTGCTGCTCTAATCGATAAACCAATTCGTGATATGAAACAAAAATTCGATTTGTGTGTCGTAGCTGATACCAAGCTTATTTTTGTTCATAAGAAATAAATGTTCCCCTGTAATGAACTTTTAAAAAATCATGGTAAAACAAATAATTACTTTGTGACATTGATTTTCGTACTTCAGTTCATCTGTCAATGTTGCGGACTCTCATCGACCGGTTGAAAGTCAGATGTCAGAAAAGTAGGAGAAGGTTCAGTTTATGTGCTGAATGAAAGATTGCAAGGTTTTTGAGTGTAGATCACTTTATAATTTACAGCTTCACTGTCTGCACTGTGAATTTTGAAACATGGTTTGCCTCACAATAAATTCTCAAAGTTTTGATATTTTTCGTTCACATCACAGTTAATTTATATTTATGAGTTCTCTCTTTCTGATGATAAAGGAAGCAATATTAAGAATGGACGAGTGTCCTTCAGCTTGCAAGAATTTAGTTGCCCGCATTGTCATAGGCGTAATAGTTTCTCAAAGGGTGGCATTTCAAAATTCGATAATTGTCACAATATTGAATGAAAATTGCATACCGGTACCCTTCAATTTGAATATATAATATATCATAAATTTTGATGAAAGCTGAAGTAGCTGCGCGGAAATAAGGATAATAAACCTTTCTTTATTGAAAGAACACTTTCTCAATTTACTTATGGTTGCGAAAATCCAGAAGCGATCATTAAAAATATATCGATGAATTATTTGATAATATTCGCTTGAAAATGGGCACCGGCACATACCTACATGTGACTACATAGTTGACCTTTATGAGCATCCCTAGTTGATTTTTCTCGACATCAACGCAACTTACTATTTAATAGACAGCCATTAACCCAGTAATTTTGAGAAATACAATCAACATATCAATTCATTTTTCGGGTATTCTAATAACATCGCAATTTGTAGTAAAATTCCATAAAAACAAATGTATTAAAAAAATTGCACACGTTCATGTAGATCGTTGCTCGTAACCTACTGTCACCGGCGATTTCCTTCGACTCTCTTTAATGCGCCGGTTTTGAAGCTTTGTTTGAGTACATATACATCTTGACATGCATATTCTGATTTGTAATTAAAATTCTTTTGTTTGTCGTTGCTTCAGATGCACACCCGGTGCTGCCGAATCCCAACGACCTGTTGTCGAGCCGAGTAATAACCAAAAAACGTAATTCAATGAACATGTCTGTTTTTACACGCTTTTTGTTCACGTTCACACAGCACGACTGAGTTGGAATTTGAGAAGTCAGTCTCACATTTTGCCTATTGATTGTGCATTAGGTTTTCAGGTGAATTTTGGTTTCATCAAAAGTTCGTGATATCATCAAATTATTCAAATACATTATTCAATCAAGTACAAAACCTGGAGTATCATTGTAGGTGCACAAGGCCATGTGCTTGTTTCCGAAGCAATCATGAGTCTGGAGCAGCCTCTCTAGCCGTGGTGAATGTCGTCCGTCCCTTTCGATAACTGGCTTCCATTCCCTGCTGGCAAGTCAAATTTTGTGGCCGTACTAAGAACAAGACTCAGCAAGCTGTCTATTCGTCCTCGTGAAAGCTGATGACATTGCTGTTTACATGCATGTTTATGATATGACAAATTTTGTATATATAGTTAATTGATTCAGACGCGAGGTTTTTCATAGTTATGTAGCAGTAAAATATGCCCTCACTTCAGTTTTTGTCAGCAAGTGCTAAAAACAATATTTACAGTCGTTTTTGTCTAGGACCTTTCGGGTCCTGACCCTTTATCAACAAGAAAGAGTTTCTCGTTGACCTAGAGGGCATTTCTTGTTTAATCAATTGATACTTTAAACCTCGGAACTTCACGTGTACACAGGGCATTATCGGATTTTTTCGCTACAAATAGTAATTACTATCACGCATCATACTTAGTTTTTCAAACCGTGGAATTATTAATTACATGAGGTGCGTATACACCCGATGAACAAGATGCGTTTAAATCGGATAAGATGGGATTCTATTTCATTGAACATGAGAAAAGCAATCATATGCAATTGAGCGCTGTAAAAGACGGAAAAAGTGGAGTGCATTTTGCAAAGCGTTTGACAAGCTTTGCTAACTCCATGATAGTCCCATCATGAGAGCATCGTGACTTAATCAACGAGGGATTGATTGATAGTGATGTGATCAGAGGAGGCCATGTGAAAGTTTAGCGTGAAGTTGGACAACGGGTCTTCCGGCAGAACTTTGCTTCACTGGGAAAATTACTTACGCAGACCCTTTCGCTGCTCAGAGAGTACGAGTAAGTAATCACATGCTACTTCGGACTATGACTTCGGATGGCAAGAAGGCAGAGGTTATTGCAACATTCTATAATCCAAATGATTCGCTCAGACAAGTTTTACATGAGTATGCATCACAGTATACATTGCATGTACATAAGTATATAAAACAAAAAAGTCAATGCTTATACACAGAGAATCCAAGGCATGATACATGCATACAAACACTGTTCAAAATAAAAGCGTTCAAAGTAAGACTGTACATTTCAACCTAACCTTTTAAGAAAAAATGGGGTTACTAAAATTAGAAATATACAAGCAATGTAAAACTGCGAAGAAAGAGTGTCAGGGTAATAAATTCAAGTACAAAGGTACTGATCTGTTCCTTTCATCAGATAGCCTATCCAATTAACCAGCTTAACTAATCAATAAAATCTAGTGAAGGTCAGGACGAAAAAAATAGAATAGTTTTTCACTCAAAAGAAATTCTCACTCTTGGCATTTCCATACTGCATTGCAATTGGAATATGAACATACAGATAGCTGAAGCTGAATTCGTCATTCTTACACTCCTATCCCTTGGAGTTAGACTTTGCGCAATTTAGCGAAAAACAAAGACATCGTGATATCATGTCTTGATCAAGGTAAAGTCTGGTAAAGGCAGTGTGATATTAGATCGGAAAAATTGAATGAGAATTTGAGTAATCAGCCAAACGACAGTGGGAAACAAACACAAACCCTATACTTTTGATAAGGTTTAAAAATTCCCTCTGTTTTGGAAGAGGAGAGATTTAATCGCAAATTGCAATCTTTAAAATCTAAGAAAATTACAAATGTTATCAGTTTATATCAAATCAAAGCCAGAACACCTCAGCCGGCTCGTTTGTAATGCTTGCCAAAAGTGCATAACAGTCAGACTGATCATCCTGTTCGGTCGATTCTGAAGATGCGGAATTCATGCTTGTCTAATATATCTGGCTGGCTAGACGACATCTTGAAACTTCATTCTTAAAATATTCAATTTAAAGATACTTTCCACTTTGTCGAGATGCCCATTAATTCTAGCAACCCAGATCTTCAGTTTGTATCGTGCACGTATCATGCCATAAATTCTCTGTATAAAAGCATTGATTTTACTTTGACTTGCGTTTGCCACTGATAGGAATACATGGGATCCCGTAGCCTTCGTGATAGCAGGCCTAATCAAGGTGCTAATGAAGTCTACTTTAATACGCGGACAATTACGTGCTATTTTTTGGTTAATTTCACTGCATGCTTACATTTTATTTACTGTACATGGATAGAGCATAATGTCTCACGTAGACCTAATGTGTACAAAGAAATAGCATATATAAAATCCGACCCAAACCAGTCGATCTAATAAAATTGAAGACCTCTTGCAAAATAGTGACCAAATAAGGCAATAGATCATGTCGGTATTTCGAATGTCTTTCTTCACATGGTACTAGCGAATTTAGCCATGTTAATGTGCATTTGTGCGCATCAATTTGTCAACTATGTCATCAATTCTCATTATGTTATACAATCATTACAATGTATGCTTCCGGCGTGTCTGTGAAGTCGACCACTTCACTAAGTACTGGATTGGAAATTTAGAGAGATGGAAAATAACTCGCACATTTGATGAGCATTTCACGCATGAGAAGGGGAAGCGATCAACCCAAGGAATAACTCTGCAAAAGGAATGAATTCAATTAAATTAGTAATGAATACATATAGAAAAGATTATCCAGTGTGCGAAGCATAATGATAAACTAGTGTGCATAAATGATTAAAAACAAAACTTGGCTTGTTGTGTTTCAGACTTTTTGGAGTGTGTTCATCACATAGAGTCACAGAATTAAATATTTTGTTTATCTGCTTCGGTTTTCTAGAAGTGTGAATCCTATTCTAATTATCAAACTCTTTCCACTTAATATTTACATCATTACAACACCTACTTCATCTAAATTCCCCCCTTACTATGACTATCTATCTTAAAACATTCTAACCTCCTGTACTCAATCCACCAATTCCTCAACTCATCTAAATAAAAATCCCTAAAAACCACATAGTCAATTCACAAAATACCCTACATATACCTTTACGCTCCCCCCCCCCCCCCCCCCTCCCCCCCATCCCCTCACCCACCCCCCCCCACCCTCAACACCCATCATACAACCCACCCCCACCCCACCACCCACTCTCCCCCAAAACAAACACTATCCCACACCAATCCACCTCCTCCCCCCCCCCCCCCCCCCCACCCCCCCTTTTCATCTCTACTTTATATATCTCTATCAACACCCCCACTCCCTCCCTCCACATCCCCACACTTTAATTATAATCTATCTAAAATACATTTTCCAATAGCCATCCCCCCGCCCATCCCGCCCAACATCCCCTTGCAGAAGGAGCAAGTTGCCTAATTCTATGATGTGCCATTTCGACATTGAGGTTGCATACAATTCTTCCTTTCTAGGGAAGCGAAGCGCGCGCAGATGAATCTAATTCTGTGCATAGAGTAGCTACATTAGGTAGAGTAGTAACTCAGTTTTTATTAAATCCCCAATACAGTTTCCCTAATACAGTTTCAATTTCATTAAATGAACATGAGTCGAGACTAAGTACAACTTGTAAATCATACAAATTTCTACACTTTTGGAGAAATTAACAGGAATCTGACTGATCATGATAGCAATACAGAATAAAGAATAGTATTCGACAAATACTCCATGTCATGTCAATTTGGAGAGGCAATATAGTTTGTTAAATTAGCAATTAGATGGGTTACCATTACTAAAAACTCAGCTTTTAAGATAATCTTCTTAAGCGTGATCATATCACAAACTGCCACTGAAAGAGCAAAACATCATAATTAAAGGAAGCCTATCACAATTAGCTTTAAAAGATGTTAATCGGTCCACATTACTATTCAGCTTCAAGAAATGACGCCTTGTGAATCATAAAATCATGTCGATGAAAATTGAATTAAAACGTGACATCTCAGCTAAGAAGCACAGTGAGATCTCAACTTTTCCTTGAAGACTTGCAGGGACTTGCATTATGCGGTTCATGAAATTTCCTAGATCATAGCTTAATTTCCGTTTCATTAAGATGCTTGTTAGCGAATATTCATTCCTTTTGATATCCAGCTTGATTCATAATACTTATAAAGGGGCTTCATGTCGGTTGTATATAAATTTGCAAAAGTTTTGCGTTTCTAAAAACTGCGCAAATATTTTTTGGACCACGGGAACGCGATCTCCGTAAAAAACTGAATCTTTTCATATAAAAATTTTACTGTATACAGACACCTTTTTGAGTCGACACTCTACCTATATATACTCACTCTATGTTTCATTATTGTGTTCAGTTTAAAAGCACTATGTTGACCTTCTGTTGCTGAATTCTTAAAACTAAAATGTCTACAGAATTTTCAGACAATTATTTCCACCATATATGTTGCTACTTCAGATCCGCTGCTGGTGTTCCTGAATCACAAAGACCTGTCGAGCTGAGCAATGAACAAAAGACGTAATAAAATAAGTTTTAGTTTTTAAAATATGTAGCTCACATACCACAGGTGAATTTGGATGTGGTGTGTGCTTCTCCACTCTATGTTTTAATCTGTCGATCAAGTTTATTTAAATGATTTTGTGATCATCATTCCACCATTTTTCTGAGGATATTTTGTTATTTCATCAATATATAATTATTCCATTTACATGATGCTTGCAAAAAGCGGCTTTTATTAATTATTGCAAGCGCACTAACTTAGGCGACATGTCAGTAGTGTGTTAAAAGTAGTATTGAATGAATACTCGTCAAAATGCAACTTATTGTGCCAACTCAAATTGACCCGGGCATAGCTGCAACTTTGAATAGGGAGTTGTATCGAAGTTGAGAGATGTAAGCTAGACCAGCTGATGATTCTTCATATTGGATGAAATGGCAGCTATTCAAGTCTGTTCCTATTGTTTAAATGAGGATGCAACTCAATATTTAATTTTTCTCTTTGCATAATTCTACTGTGCGTAAATGTTCGACGATAAATGTGAGGATGATTTTCTGACATGAATTGAATTATAAATACGAGTATAGCTGTACAAATTTAATCATCACTGGGCAAATGGACAATTAAAAAGAGTTCTAGGCAGAAGTTAGTGGAATCATCTTTTGTCTATAAGTTAATGGAAGCCACATAATAGACTAACTAGATATTTGATTGCATCCTCATTTGAATTATGTGAGTATACCTGAATGTTTGTGTAGCTGATACTTTATACAGTATCAGGAATCATAAGCAAGCCTGCTAGCTCACATCTTTCAAAATCGACAAAACTCCATATGTTTGCAATGGCTGTTTCAGCTTCTTGTTTAGGCACAAATCCGTAGATCATCTTTGTTAGACCTAAAGAATAACCAACTTAATTAATGAAACTTGCAATAGCTGTAGATTCTTGCCGAAGGCGGCATAGTTATTTCATTAAGATGATCTCATATCTAAAGAGAAGTGTGAATAACTCTTTAGGATAAAAATATTCTTTAGAATTGCTTTCATGGCAACACTTGAACGCAAAGCAATTTTATTTTCAATGTGCATGTCCGTTCTGGCTCTATAAACAAGAAACCTAAACACTGGACAAATGGATACACCATCTGACAGACGGACAATGAAGAAATGAAATCGCTATTAGATGAATTCATAAGTGGCATCATCATAGGACATATGTAGAAATTGGAGCAAAATCACCACCGATCACTTCTAATCAAGTTCGCAAAAAACAAATCGCAAGGACTGGACTTCTCCAATGGATTTAGACCTTAATTATGCATGAGTTTCAAACATTTACGAATAACAAGTCTGGTATAGCAATGAGTCTGAGTCACCCCTAATTCAAGCAGCTCTGGAGAGTCCCGAGTCTGAATAAGTCTGAATTCAAGCAGTCACTGACACAATCCCCAGTCCTAGTCGAGCTCCACATCACCGGCAATACACTGAGTCGCTACTACCTGGACTGATCGCAGAAGCCAATATCTTACGAGTCATGTATGAATAATTCAAAATCAATTTTTTGAGCCAAATTCAAGCCATTTTTTACTTGTATGTTCGGAATCACACAGCTGGCTGAATTTTCATTCTTTGTATTGTAATGCTGATTCTGCTCGTAGGATTTTGATTTTTTATCTATCTGTTGTTGCTTCAGATCCTATGTGGCAGCTGCTGAATCACAAAGATATGTTGCCGAGAAGAGTAATGAACAGACGTAATACGATCATACATGTAGTTTCTGTAATTTGTAAGCTATTTTGTGCGCATAGTGCACAAGTGAATTTGGATGTTTATAACTGTCAGTCTCACTTTTATGTCGTTTGCAATTTACCCACTGCATTAATTTGTCATGTTAATTTTATCATGAATATTCATGTGAACGTCATTGTAGTATGCCATAAGTTCGAAAGATTTGTGTTTACTGTTCCGAAACTAATGGTTCATTTCATGCCAAATTATATAATTCGTTGTACAGTCATAAAAGCATTTTTTCGTCATTTCTATTGATCTGGCAAAGAAAAACTTTGATATCATTTTTTTGCTTATAAGTTGAAATTATTGATATAATACTACTTTTTTTAGTCTTTCTTGACTTTTGTGCGTAGAAAGACTGAAAAAATAATATTATTTCAATAATTTCAACATACAAACACCAAAGAATCATAAAAGCATTGACCAACCGAAATAAGCAAAACATGCAATCCTAGCGTGAAATCGCTTTAAGATTTAGCTTCAATTTTCTATCAAATTATCGACATGCTAGGTGCTTCTGTCTTTATGGTCTGTTTCACAATTATCACATTTGTTGTAGTTGTCTTTTTTCAAAGCCTCTCCCGCTTATGCAATATACTTGTAAATAAATAATAACGATCGATCGAAAAAACCGATTTTCATGTTAACCACCCCTTGATGTTCCCTTTTTCTTTTCATTTCACTGAAGATGTTTGAAGAATCAAACGAAACGCTGGTTGAAATGGAAGTTGTTTTCTCGCTATTTTTCATTACCAAGATTATTTCTAAAAAGACTCTTATCCTTCTGCAATATACACCACGTAAATATATAATACACTTTTTCGATAAAATATGTGACATGCCTGTGTCAGTTGCCTTTCTTTTATCCACTCTGTTTTGGTTGGCAGTACTCACAAGTTTTTTCCAATGCATGTCTCCATATTCTCCCACGATATTGATCAAATATATTTGGTTTCTGAGAAGGACGAACGTGCAATGACTGTTGAAATTGCGGGATTCCCTGAAAGAATATAGCGACTTTCTTCTTTCATTTCCTCCAGTAACTTTCTTGTATGCCTATTAGCTTCCTTCTGCATGTGTCTTTTGGATCTTCTTGACACATGACTCGAGCTAAAATGTGCCGTGCCGCTTTGTTGTTTGTGATTAATTGATCATCCTTCAATGCAGTATTCGTTGCCACAAAGAACTGGTCATTAATGAATGTCCCTCACATTTTTAAGGAATTCAAGATTTCTTGTAAATGGGACTCAACGACCTTAACTCTATATTCTCCATTTTTCTAATTTGAGCAAGGAAATATGATAAGTAATTTTCTTTTCGCATGCAAGCTATTATACCATGATCACGATAATTATGATTCGATATTTTCAAGCTTCAAATTAATCGAATTTGAAATATATGAAGTTTACAATAGTCTTTAAAAGTTTAAATATATGCGCCTATTATTTAGAGAATTTCAAATCTTTTGAGCATCCTCACAATTTATCTGAATGAATAATGCAAAAATGTAATTTGGTTTGGGATTTCGCTTTGTGATCATGTCCTTTCTCCCTAATGTAAATAAAAATTCATGTGCGTTTTCATGAAAGATATTGACATGCCATCAAGAGACATTAATGTATTCACTATTAAAATACTGAACAAATTCTATGATAATTGCTATCTCTACTTGTCGTTACTACTTCAGATCCACGGTCGCAGTTGCTGAATCGCAAAGACCTGCTGCAGAGCAGAGTAATAACAAAGAAACGTAATGCTAAAATTTTCATATTTGAATTTTGAAGCTTTTTTGTACACGATACACAAGTAAAGTAGTTCCGTGTGTCAGCTTTGCTTGAATTTTGTTCGGCTCTGCACTGGAGTAATCAAGGATTGGTAATGATTGATTGGATATTGATTGTCAATCAATTTAAATTAATTATCGCGCTTTTAGCAATCAGTAATTTGCAGATTAAAGCTTCCTAATATTCAAAGGATATTTAAAGATAACTTCCTAATGCTTGGTCGAAATTTATTTAGTCTTAAAGCAAAATATTGACATACAAAGTTGGACGGGCCAAGATACAGCTGTGACAATTACTTCCATCGACTGATAGAAAGCGGAGGACACCGTAGGCCATTATTACTTTGTATATCATAATTTTGCTTAAAAATTAAAGGAATCTCTGCGAACCGTTGAAGAGTTTTCCTTAAACTCATTTGGCAAAACCTGAAATGATCTCCCAACTAATGGTTGATTGCGATTGTTCAGAGTTGCATCTTTCATATATTGCTAATTGTATGTCACGCCATGATGGAATTATAACTTAAACCAAGTTTGGTGATAAATGTTGTTTTCCTGGCATACCAAGCGTCAACAGCTCACAGATGTACAGCTAAAACCACTTCCCTCTCTAGTCCGACCTCCAGAAACTGCAGGGAATGAGGCCTTTCACAGAATGATGTACATCTATGGCCATTGCGAATCTGCGCGTCTGCTGAGTTCTACCTGGGTTCTCTTCTTGTTAGACAGGATAGAAATACACACGCAAGATCAATGAGAAGTAGATTGAAGCTATCTATAAAAATGAGATGTTCTATGATTTCTCTGATTAAATAAGAAGTACAAATTTTAGAGCCAAAACTTTTGCACGGTCTGAATGTCTGCCTGTCCATTACAATCAAATTTCAATCTATGAAATCAACGATCTTTGTCCAATCCATGATGTCGTATAGCCACAATTTTTTCCTTGAAGCCGTTTGGAAATTCACATTTCTTATGTTAGAAAGCTGCTGTGAAAAAAATTGTGGAGAAAGAAATTACTCCGTTTTGTTCGTAGAGTTTTTCTCTACTAAATGCACGCATGAAGCTTGTTATGCACCTATATTTTAGACCAATTAAGCTGAATGAGACTCAAATTAACTACTCAAACTGTTGAAATGCAATCACTCTACTTACCCACGGAATTTTCATTTAGGCTAAAGCCATATAAACTTGCTGCTCTCTTATATAATTGAATGAAGGATGACCAGTCAGTCTTTCGCAACTTCTGCAAAATTGTCGTTGGAATAACTTTCTTGCCATCATTCCGATTAGTATTTTAAATTTTCTTTCCAATAATTGGGAAGAACTAAAAATTGCAACGAACATAGTGGGAAAATGGAAACAAGACTTAACTGATGACAGATTGGAAGCAACACTAGACTGATGACTTGAAACAACACTAGTCTGATAGAAAAGATGGATGCACCATCAGATAACTAAAACAAAGAAAGGAAACAAACATAGAAATGATAATTGCGGACATCATTGTTTTTTATATGCATCGTAGGTCTGCAAACTAACCACTGATGCAACTAACAACTACTAGCTCACCGCTATCCAATCTCAGTCCAGCCATCGAATTGGAATGAATAGGCTACAAGTATCCATCCTCATGATGAATTTGATTAGAGAAACAGGAACTACCCAAACAAAGATGCCTCGTCCGAAGTATTTCATTGAAATTTCTTCGACAAGCAAACAACTTGTATAGTGATTATAAACAAAATACTGCGAAAACGTCATGCTCAAGTCTTAGCCTAATTTTACCGCGGCATCTTAAGCTTTGAGACCCACAGGCCTTGGAGCTGGTCCTCTCTGAATTGATGCTTCGATAACTTATTGCAACATTGGAAATATCATTAAAATTATAATTTTGATGCTAATAAGTGAGAAATTTGTAGTAAATTTTTGTGTTAAATTGCAATTTTCAGAATCTCCCATGTAAATTTCAATTTATTAATTTCCAATATGAATTTTTCAATTATGTTGAAGTCTATATAATCTTTCTTTATTATGGGTCAAACATATTCAATATATTTTGCATCAAAAACTCCATTTCGCATATCAGACCGGAATCGTTGTCTCTCAAAAAGAAACATAGATGGAAACAGATGCTGCCAAAGCGGTACAATCAATTGCAGAGAAACTTGTGACTGTTTTGTAGGCCGACATATTTTTTTCTTGTGCGATTCTGTGTCACTGCCTCCGAATGTCTTGGTTTTCGCAGTATTGAGTTTTTTCGCTCTGCTGGTCATACTTGCTTATTCATTCTCTTCTATGTTACCTATATATATATATATATATATATATATATATATATATATATATATATATATATATACACGTATAATTGATTCAGGCTATTGCAGATACACAGCTGTCGCGAAAATTATTGGCCATTTTTCATTAATTTGTGCAACAATTGCACAGCGCTGGGCTTCTGTCTCAAATTGGATTTCTTAATATTGAATCTCAATATTGAACTTTAGATTTTATGAAAGGCAATCAGAAAATCATGTAAGAACTTAATAATTCATGACGACTTTGCGCAGAACCTATCCACAAATTGAAATCATGACAGACAAAGAGACCGTCAGTCATGATATTGTGATATCAGAATATATACGCTTTCATTCAGACAAAAGGAGAACAAATATAGTAGACTTCATCATACGGCACCTATTTTGCATTAATGTTGCCCGGTGAAATTTCCTTAAAAATAATCTGATTGTATTGGGTACTTTTTGGTAGTCATCAACACAACAATGTCGCTTAACTAATAGTTATCGTCGTTGTTACCGGCTACTGAATCAAAAACCACCACTTCTGTACATGTATGTAGCCGGAAACTTCCACATACTTCTTCATGTACATGAGTCATAGCACGCATTCACTACAATTGTAATCATGCCTTCTTCAAGCTCATTGATGCTTTCAAAACCTAGGTATGATTGTAATTTTATTTGGCGGAAACTGAAATAAGGATAATGATTCCCTAACCAGACATAATAGATCATGATTAATTAAATGTGCAATCTTGATGCAGTTGCGGTAACATAGGAATGGCATCACTATCACTTGGTTAGTCATATTCATTCTTAGGAATAAGTTAATTGAATTCTGTAGCGTTTCATAAAGCTTTAGAAATCCAATTGTCTCCATCGATGTTGTAGTTTCTCTTTTGAGTTTGATTTTCTTTGCTTGAAATCACGATGTCACTAGTGAGATTAAATGTGATTGTTGAAATCATTATTCCAGTAATCAAGGCTTGGATATTACTATTGGAATTCAATACATGTACCATTCTAGTCTCATTGGTGAATAATTCAATTCTATATCATTGCAGGGCATCGACCAGCGTCGCGGACTCTCAGCAATCACCTAAAAAGATGTAAATACCATAACCACTGTTTGACTTAACTGAGGTATACATATTTTGTTGTGCACCAATTTTTAGCAAAAGTAACATGAGTAATTGTTTGATGGCGAGTCTGTGTGCTGATTATGACCAATATTTCAACACCAATGTGTCATTTTGCATGCGCTTTGCTATGCTAGTTAAGTTGATTAATCTTGGGTATAACCGATAGAGGAATGAACTGCCTACCTCCATGAATTTAGATGTAAATCTCCTGTTCATGGCCTGACTATCACTCTAACACTTGAATGCAATCAGCAACTGTTCCCAGCGATTTCTGTTCTTCAGCAATATGTACTATTTTCTCATGGTGTGACTAACACTACTAATGCCAAATACAGATATATTTTGTGAGTGATAATAAAATGCAGTTTATTATTGTGTAGATGTCGAACTTGTTTTGATTCATTCTGACCACAGAATCTTGCTACCTGTTGTAATTCATTTGATATGTAGCGACTTGAAAACGCCATGCAAATGTTTTTAGATTTTTCGGTTACAGCTTTGCTGGTGTGCAATAACCTGCTATTTGGACAAGGATGTACATGAATATTCTTTCGAAGTAGAATGACAATTTCCTCCTGAAGTCCTTGAGAGGAATTTTCCTTTTAAGTCAATTAGAAACAGTCGTAAATCAGTCAACAGGAAATCATGCAAGAGGAATTATTTTGCATGAACGGACGAATCCACGGAAGAACTGCGCTTACCGACTTTGAACAGATTTTGGACAGACATTAAAAATATAAATATTTTGGAAAGAGCCAAATTTTTGATCTTATTAAAATATTGGATTATCGGTAGCGATACATTTCAGCTGCCACCAGCAGCTTTCTTCTGGCAAGTATTGAAGGAATTATCGATACAAGCAATCAAAATTTGAAACTTGCATTGAGTCATCTGTAAAACAGTTCGATAGGAAAATGAAAATAGAATATTGAGGTAGATACACATGTAGAAATGTAAAACGATAAGAGCTATGAGGCAGGTAGTATCGGGTTACATAAGTACTGATGCCTAGCTGTGCAGTTCAAATCGATCCTTTATTTCAGGTTTTATTTTCTTGATGTAATGTGCTTCAATAACAACGATGAACTTAACGTTCGATTTGAACTGAATAGCTGCAGTGATTATCTTTTTCATTGAATACTTGCCATCAATCTAAATTTGACTTAACATATTTGTACTGGGTTTACTGTCTTTATATATTTCTTCTCTTCCCTCAGTCAGGTCACAGATTGCCATCAGTACTATGAAACCCGATACTACCTGCCTCATAGCTCTTTATCTTTTTGCACTTCTTTATCTATCTCAATCTTCTATTTTCTATTTCCTATCCAACTGTTTTACAGATGAATCAATGTAAATTTCAAATTTTGATTATTTGTATCGACATTCCTTCAGTACTTCCCAGAAGATAGCTGCTGTTGGCAGCTGAAATATATCGCTACCGATAATCCAATATCTTAAGATCAAAACATTTGCCTCTTTCCAAAATATTTGTACTTCCTACATTACAAAATCGGACTTTGAAGTAGAATGGCATCATTTTTCAAGATCACTGACTCAAACATGTAATTGCGCAGTCAATCCGTTAAAAAAGTTCTATTCACTTTCAAGGAAGACAGTACTTCCAATTCCTGATTGTTAGCAGATGTATTCCTTTGCAAATCTGTATTATAACAATGAATACAAATAGCAAGCTGATAGTAAATGAAAGGAAAAATTCCGAATGCATGTATATAATATAAAGAATATTTGGAAATGCACTCTGTCATCATATCAGTTTTATCATTCAAGCTAACTAAACATTTCAGATTTCCATAAATTCCCCGTGCATATCAATAAAGTCGAAAATCAATTAATCTTAAATGAATTAAATGATAAGCTAGACTATTGGCATTGATGTGACGCTTGTCATAGTCCCATGCAGGGTGGAGCCGGCCGGTGTCATCAAAACCGGCCGGTCGAGGATGGGACAGTGACTGGACAGTCTCTTTTCCAGTTGGTTGAAGTTTTGATCGTCAGACATTATTTGATCAACTTATGCCATTAGACATTATTCAATTTCCACATAGCATACATGAAATGCATGAATGGTAGGTAGGCCATCAGGTACTCCGGATGAGCGAGAGTTACCTACATGCATTGCAGTAACATCCAATGTAATTATTCGCACTTTGACATCATGTTTTGTGCGATGAGTAGCAATACTCGTAATAACTTATTTACTAGTTTAATGAGTTGTAGGCCTACTTTATAATTCATGATAATGTTAAATACATTTTCAAAGTCAATCAAACGAAACGCATACAAGTTGAAAACAGATAATCAAATTATTGACCCAAACGGGCATTGATGTAATAATAGCATTGATGCAAATATCATAATTGCGTATATCCGTATATGCGAAGGCTTTAAGGGTCCATAAATTCTAAGTTCCAATATAATAAAAGTTTTTACAATGATTAAAGTTCTAAGACGAACAATTTGATCAATGACTGAGTGCTGATGTTGCGAAATGTTTTGTCTGCGACGTGCAAACTAGATTTAAAGTGATTCACTGTAGTGATATTTGCTTCTTCACTTGTGAAGGAATTCATTGTGATTTGCAACGTCAATTGAGAACTCTCTCCACTACACTTTAAATTCAAATCTTTTGAGTTTCCATAGATGACTGCGAGCTGACTCACCGGTACAAGAGTCTGGAACAGTGAGATCGCAAAACTTGTCAATAATTTTTTCATTTCAGTGAGTGCAGTTAGCTTATCAAACAATTATACACGGTCCACAATCAAATGCTTGGGTAGTAGACCCTAGGTTGCATTGAAATCCATTGCTCATTGCATCTCTAAGCTCCACGTGTTGCACAAACTATCCCACGGAATGAAATTATTCAAGATCTGGAATAATTTTGTAAAAGATGGGTTGAGGAATACACAATGTCTCCAAAATTCATGCAGGCTAGAATATATGATTCTGGAAACTACATCATGAATAAAGTAGGGTTTGAACAACATGTATAAATTGCCGACAATCATTTTTGTTAACTGTTTAAACTTAAAGAACAGTTCTCAATATATATCACAAAGCATGCACGTAGATATACAAGGTGTTTCAAAAGTAGGCTAACAGTTGATTTTGCCCTAGGAAATCTATGTTGACCGTTCTATTGGCGATTTACACCTGAATCAGTCGATGGATATCCATGATCAGTCCAACATGAGCCATAGACTTCGAAGTAATTGCTACTATCATTTAGAAGTCTATGCAGTAGCATTCCATTGGCAAAGGAATTTTGAAATCTATCATGGACAAGATATAGCACCAATCTGACATTACGTACATGGATATGTTCAATTAATTTGATTTGAATCAAACACTGTTAGTTTGACTTGAAGTGAATTAAACAAGCTTGAAGCTTTTTTGAATTTGCTGCTTCTGTCATGTCAGGTCATCTAAAAAAATGATCAGAGAAAATGGATTTTGAAATCCTTTTGGAAAAACGAGAATGCTGAAAAGGTGCGAATGGAATGGAGAGATGCCTTTCACAGCAATCCTCCATCAAGATTTGCTATTTATCGCATTCGAGATAAATTTGAAAAGACCGGTTCGGTAGAGAATGCACCGAAGTCAGGACGCCCTCGATCAGTTTCAATAACATCAAACGAGGAGCTAGTGGCCCAAACATTTGTTCAAAGTCCGAAGAAGTCAACAAGAAGAGCCTCATTGGAGTTGGACATTTCTCTAAGCTCTACTTGGAGACTGATGAGGAAAGTTGAGTTGAAACCATACCGACCCAGACTGTTGCAGCACCTTCTACCGGATGATGCTGAACGACGCTTGCAGTTTGCTGTGCTCATGTTGTCGGAAATTCGGGAGAACCCAGATTTGCTTGACAAGATAGTTTGGTCTGACGAAGCCAGTTTCAAACTATCAGGTCACGTAAATAGACATAACTGTGTCTACTGGTTCCCTGAAAATCCGCACATGGTATCAACAAATGAGCTGAACCAGCCTGGCTTAACCGTCTGGGCCGGTATGTCAAGCAACGGTGTGATTGGGCCAGTATTTTTTGAAAGAACTGTGACGGCTGAGGTGTACCTTCAAATGCTCCAATCCTTTGCGATTCCTGAGATGCAGTCATTGAACAACTTCAATGAGCTGTACTTTCAGCAGGATGGTGCACCAGCGCATTTTGCAGTGAGTGTCAGAAGCTATCTGAATGACACTTTTCCAGGAAAGTGGATCGGGAGATGTGGTAGCATCCTTTGGCCTCCTCGCTCTCCCGATCTAACTCCGATGGACTTTTTCTTTTGGGGCGTTGTAAAGGAGAAAGTGTACGGACGAAAACCTCACACACTTTCTCAACTCCGCTCCTACATCACAGATGCCTGTCAAGAGATCAGTGATGACAGGAACTTATGCAGAACTGTGTGCCACAGTGTGGCCGAAAGACTACAAGAATGTGCCGATGTCCATGGTGGACATTTTGAGCATTTGCGTTCGTGAATTTTTGCAACTTTAAGTTGATTAATTTTTTGATATGTTGAATAGGCCTTGGTTATTCATTTGTTCATTTTTTTGTTAGGAAACCAAGCAAACAAAATGGTAGTTGTTTTAATGTTAATACCTTTATTAATTTCAGCCTCCTCTAGGCCATCGTCAGAAGCTTCTGACGATGGTCTAAGAGGAGGCTGGAATTAACAAAGATGAAGGACATTTGGATGTCAGCTGTTCTTCCTTCTTCGCCTCCCTGTCTTGTGTTGACGACAGCGTCTTCGTGCACCAGGCTGAGGGGCGCGGAGGACATTCGAATGTCAGCTGTTCTTCCTTCTCCGCAGTAACACTGAAACAACTACTATCTTGTTTACATGGTTTCCTAATAATTTTTTTTGATAGATGTTGGATAGTTATTCGACTTCTCATGATCGGTATAGATTCAAATTGGGTTGTAGTGAAATATGTAGGCATGAAAACACTGGAGATCATGAGATATTTTAATATGATTTACGCGATGTCAAAGAGTATTGAATCTTTGTCCCTTACGAATACAAGACATATTAGCTATCTGTGGCATCGTGAAAAAGATTATTATGACATAGCTTATTAATCTATAGCATTAAGACATAGCTTTTCAAGGCCAATTTCTACTGTTAGCCTACTTTTGAAACACCTTGTATAAAAAGAGTATGTTATATTTACATGCTCTTAATGTTGTAATGATTGATTAAGCAATTTATTTTAAACTGAATGTCGTCAGCGGTTGACATGGGTCTAATTAAATTAACCATATTGCAAGTGTGTTAAGTAGTTTATAAGCCTACGATTTTATTTTCTGCGCACTTTTGTCAATTTTCACGCATGCATTTTTAACAAGAGTAGTTCATGCTTTACACATGTACATACTAAAATGTTATCCAACAATACAAATACAACAAAATTAACCCTTTCAACATGCGGGATATTCCGATCCATGTCGATACTTTGCTGTGGATGTTAATAAAACTGAACAGCATGACCTATAAGACTGCCGAGACTTTTAGAGAATTTCAAATGAATACAAAGCCTAATGAATTGATGATTATCTGTTTTCAACGCACCCGTGTGATAATCTTCAGCTTGAATTAGGTACATCACATTCAATTAGTGAACTTGTCGACACTCCAGCTGTTAATAATTGAATGAAATAAACAAATGGACAGAGCCAACTGCCGTGCCACTCCAATGTGTAGTACTTTTCAGCTGTACTCGAATACTACCACTGAGCACGACATTTTGGGTTGTGGATTGTAGAAAATTTGAAGTGGAATCCACATATGCAACTTTTGACAAAGAAAGCATCCAAATGTAGGCCTATGTTTTTGATCTCAGGTGCTCTGAATTTCGTAATATTCCATACTTTCTCGCAAAGTGTCGATCTCATATGGAAAATAATTGGTAGGCCTAAACTAAGCAAAGGCCATATAAGGGACGTTCGGGTAGGCCTACCATAAGGAAAACTGCATGTAGGTAAAGGTACTAGCTTTAATCATAGATTAACAATTACTGTTTGAAACACCTATTTTCAGTTGTCAGCCTATGAACTGGAAAATCTTACCTTCTAGCGACCAAACCTTACGATTATTTTTCCCAGAAAGTGAACTCATAAAATGAAGAAATCAATGTTCATTGAAGCGCTCGAAAACAAAGACTGAATGATTTTTGTCATTCATTAATAAAATGTTGCAAATAATTTCTCATCCCAGGATTTCACGTTGATTTTTCTCACATGTTTCTATATCGCTCTCTTATTCTGTGGTCACCGATGTAGACCAATAAGAAGTTATCATAATTATTATTGTCCGAAGGAGGCTCATGAATCTATATTTGCTGATATTGCTAAAAATATAGAAGTTAGGACCACAATTTTATGTGACTTTTAGTTTCTACGAATTTCTGATAACCAATTTAAATTTCATTAAATTTGGCCAATCAAAACATCAGCAATACGACCTTCATTTGAATGTACGTTTTGAATATCGAGTGTATGTATTAATTTCCTACCTAGAACAGAGAGCGTTTTCATACAATTGACCCTCAGACGTTCATGACCATTATTAACCAATCCTGAACGTTCACAATCTTCAGAACAATTACGCAAGCAGAATGTTCCAATACAGCTTGCAAGGACGGGATCGTTTGTTGACAAGCTTGGTAGAAGTTTCTACGTTCTCAAAATGCTCATAACGAACGTTTAACGATCTTTCCGTTTATTTAAATTCTATAGGTCGTGGATATATTTGAATATTTTTAACAAACAACCTAGCACTTCGTTTGTCACAATGAATACGTGTTAATTGTGCAATTTCAAAATGGCTGTTTCGACTTGAATTTCAAATTATTTTATTAAAAAGGCGAAAGCTAAAGTTTATAATCAATTAAGCCAATTTTCCAAGGATTTTTTTCGCTCACTACTAACTTACATATGTATATTGGGTCTATAAGGTGCTTATAAACTCATTGAGAGTAGTACGTCTTCTTTTGAGTATTTCATAGATGCAAACGATGTGCCATTACGTTACCGCACGTGCAGGAGACAACCGTTTACAAAACAATGCTAATGTAACAGTCATCAGATGACCGTCTTCCCGTGATCGTGAAACCGACGTTCAATTCATAACGAACACGCTCGAGTCTCAAACGATAGTTAGAAGCTTATTTGACACTGACATATAATATGTATAATCGTCAAGATCTCGATATTTTATGAATGAAGAAGACCATTTTTTTCGTTTAAAGCTCCTAAACAATTGTCTCCTGTCTCCAAAACGACGCCAAAGTACCCGCTTGGAGATGAATGCAGGAACATTTGTTGGAACATTCGTATAACTTTGTGATTACATGATCCTTTCAACTGACTAGGTCTCACAAAATTCTGAAGCGTAGTTGGTTGAAGCATCGAGTCTAAATAACCTAGGTGGTAGTGAGTTCTGGTCTCATCAGACGCACTTCATTCGCATGGTAATCTCATTAAAGATTTATTCATGTCATTAATTGTTGTTTATTGTTCTTTAGATCAAATTCCTCAGCCGATCGGCAGGTGATTAACGATTGCTTACGCGCACATAATTACTATCGACAACGTCACGGAGTTCCACCATTGAAAATCAACAAAGATCTGAATAGCGATTGTCAAGAATGGGCCGAACATTTGGCAAATAAAGTTGGGCAAATGCAACACTCGTCACATCAACAAAGGGAATACAAGGGAGAATATGTTGGTGAAAATTTGTATTGGAGTAGCTTCTATTCCTCAGATATTAACGATGTAAACAACACTAAGCCTGATGGTGAGTCGTTTACAATTTTCTTTTTGTTAAAAGTCACATAATTTCTCGATTAGTATGCATAGAGTTATCATAGAAGAATTTGCTTATTTGAGAGTTTTATAGATGGATAGATAGATTATTGCGTGCAGCCCATAAGGCTGGCCTTCCGCCTCCTTTGCTTCGCTACTTGTCGTCTCTACTTCCGCCTCAGAGACTTTCCATCTTAAGTTATCCCTTCTCATGCTTAAGTCATCCCTTCTCTCAGGGGATCCGCTCCCTCCACTCCTTTTTCTGCTGGTCGTGAGCGAGATTATTGAGTGCTGTGACGAATCCATTGGCACGGCCTTTGGCACGACGACTTTGAGTTCAGTTGCCTATGCCGACGACCTAATCTTGTGCACTGATTCTCCTGAAGCTTTGCAACGAAAACTGGATCAACTACATGCAGCTTTGTCAGATGTTGGCCTGTCGGTTTACGTGAAGAAGTCCTTTTGATTTCATGTGATTAGTCTGACTACTAATCCTTTTACCAAGAAAGCCGATTTGTCACCTGATGTTTGTCATCTTAGTGATGTCAGAAGTTAGAGCTTTAGCCGCTAACGAAGAGTTTGCCTATTTGGGCGTGAAGTTTTCCCCTTTCGGAATAAAGGCGTTTCCTCATATGTTATCGCTTGTTTCAGTTTTGAAGGAAATAACTGCTTCCCCTCTTCAGCCTTATCAAACGTTGGAGGTACTGAGAACCTTTCTCATCCCTCGACACTTGCAGTCTTTGGTCCTTGGTCTGGTTCATAAACAGACCCTTAGAAAATTTGACCGCAAGCATAGAGTATAAGGATATACAGGTAGAGTGTCGACTCAAAAAAGTATCTGTATACAGAGCAAATTTTTATATCAAAGGATTCAGTTCTTTGTGGAGATTGCGTTTCCGTGGTCTAAAAAAACATTTGAGCAGTTTTAAAAAGTCAAAATTTTGCAAATTTATATACTACCGAGATGACGCCCCCATATAAGTAGTATGAAACATGTTTGATATCAAAAGGTATGAATATTTGCTAATAAGCATCTCAACTAAGCGGCAATTAAGCTGATTTTCAAGGGATATTCATGAACTGCAGCATAATGGAAGTCTTCACGAAAAAAAATCGCGATATTATTCGTGCGTAGAAGTAGAAGTAGAAGTAAAGTGTTTATATTTGAAATAATGAAAATCGAGAGTTACAATCATGAGAACAAAAAGACAAATAATAGTGTACAAAATAATTCATTCAAAACCATGCAAAATTACAAATTTATCAACTTTACAAGTACGATTTGTTGTCAACACTAAACACGAATATCATAATGATGTCGAAGAATTCATTAAAACACAGGACCAAGGGAAAAAAGAGTGAAGTCTTCTTGAAGTGCTGATCGGTGGTAAACATAGCTTATTAGTTCTTGGCATACGCACAGGCATAAATTCGTGTAAAGGATGGAATACATACGTGTATGTCTCACATCTACTAAGGAGATTACATGCACGTTCTTCACGCAATGACAAAACAGATGGAAAGAAACAACTTCCACAATACTTGCCACAAATTATTCTATGTGCTCTTTCGTGAAATAATTCAAGTTTCTGCTCTAAAGTCTTGGGAAGCCATACAAAAACAGGAGCAGCATACAACAAAATTGATAAAATGATGGAATTATAAACCATACGTAAATTATCACAAGAGAGGTATGGTTTCAACACACGAATAACATAGAGCCTTTGTGACGCAAGCTTCAGAATTCTCTCTATATGCGAAGACCAATCCAAGCCGTCGTTCGTATTGGCTGAAATTTCAAGTTTTTAATTCAATTTTCACAGGCATGATTTTATGATTCACTAAATTCTCATGTCTCATTTCTTGAATCTGAATAGTGATATGGACCCATTTCCATCTGTCAAAGTTTATTGAAATCATTGTCCTTGATTATATTATTTTGCTGTACCAGTGGCAGGCTGCTTGTGATATGATCATGCTTTAAAAATACTACCAGGTTGAGCATGAAAGTAATGGCAACCTATCGAATTGTTAATTTAACAAACACTACCTCTCCAAGGCTGTCATGACACGGAGGATCTGTAAAATACCATCATTTATTCTGCATTACAATCATGATCAGTCAATTACGTGGTAATTTCTTCAAAACTGCAAAAATTTGCATATCTCACATTTGGTAACAATTACCAACTAAATCCCCCTCGAGTTCATTGAATAAAATCGAAAGTGCATACACATTGGGGATTTAACAAATGCGGAGTTACCACTCCACCTAATATACCTACTCTGACCGCAAGATTCGATCAGAGGTTCGAGCTTGGTTGAGGCTTCCGGCTGATACTCCGTTAGGGATATTCCATGCTTCTGTGATCTCTGGTGGTTTGGCAATTCCGTCTCTCTCCTCATGGATACCTTTGCTGAAGAAAAATAGACTTGAGAAGCTGTTGAGCTCACAGAACCCTCTTCTTCACTTATTGGGGGATTATTTCAGCATACTTTCTGCAAACATATTGGCCTATCAGCCAGTAAAAGTTGGAGTGGATGCTCCTCTCAACAAACAGCACCTGAAGGAGTCGTGGAAGAAGTCTCTGCATAATTCTCGAGATGGTTCGCATTGGATTCGTTCTCCGGAGCGCGTGTTCTCGAAGATATTTTGAAGAGGCTTCAAATTGCGACCTAATTTAATGTTAACGAAGACCATGATTTCGAAGGGCCGATCAAGTGTGGAATCGGTTCTGTGCCGTCATGGATGTTCGACTCCTGAGAGTTTGCAGCACATTGCCCAACGCTGTCCGTATACTTATCTAACCAGGATCTCACGGCACGATAAAGTTAAGAGGTATCTTCACGGGGTGGCTCAAAGGAACAACCTCAATCTACTGACGGAGCCTCAGATTCCTTTTCAAAAGCTTTCATAAAGCCGGACATGATCTTTGATATGAAAAATTGCGCTTATATCGTGGACGTCCAGGTTTGTGGCGACTTCAATGCCAACCTTGTGTGCAAGACAAAAGTGACCAAGTACGGCAGCACGCATTCTCATGCTGCCATAGTATTCTTTTTTGCGTGCATTGAGCATATTATGTTTTAAGTCCGTGGTGCTTGTTCCTTTCATAGAAACTTATAAAGGCACTTTTTACCCGAAATCTCTTAGCGGGCTGAGAATGTTTTTGAAACTGTCGATGCTTGACATGTCGCATCTGAGCACTACAGTGGTTGCTAGCTCGTTGTTAGCCTGCGACAGATTTGTGACGGGAACGTGATATCCTCTTTCCTTATATTTCATCATTGAAAGCCATTTAGTTCATGATTATTTAGTGATTTTTTGATGTCTTTTTATTATCCTGTGTGTGCAAGTATATTTTCCTGGACTTTTTGAATTGACCTTATCCTTCAGCAATTTTTCATGGTTTGAGAATCCTTTTTCGTACTGAAGCGCATGTAAACATTGTCACGCATGTGCAGGGCTCCCTCACTTTGGTGTGCAGTTCTCGCTGCTTCCAGCGATGGGGTTTCCCGCACCGCGAAGGGGCTTGTCTCTGGCGCCTTTTTTAGGACCGACCCCTTCACCATTTTTCTAATGCTCGATATTTTAATCGTGCTTCGGTCCTGTATGCTGCTGGTGGAACAGCAATGTCGGTCTCTTCGAGAATTATGTTACGTTTGTATGTTACGTTTGGTTATCTTGTATTGTCAATACGAATTTCCGGGATTCCATTATCTTTCATTGTGATATTTTTCATGTATTTTGAGTCATTGTGTGTATTATCTATCGTTTGTGAATCTAGTAACTGTATTTTCCCCTACGAGGGATCAAGAAACTTTACTAGATAGATCATGCACCCAAATATGAGCTTTATTCAATCGATACTTTAAACCCGGAGATAGAGTAAGTAAGTTGTAGGTAGAGTGTCGACTCAAAGAAGTATCAGTAAACAGTGAAAATGTTCGTATGAAAAAGATTCGGTTTTTTGCCGAGATAGCGTTCCTGCGGTCCAGAAAATTATTTGTGCTGTTTTTAAAAAGCTAAATTTTTGCAAATTATTCCTGTACATATGTATACTATCGACATGAACACAATTAATAAGTAGTATGAAACATGTCGGATATCAAAGCGAATTATTTTTGCTAACAAGCATCTTAATAAAGCGGAACTTGAGTAAATTATCAAAGGAAATTCATGAATTGCCTTTTGTAATGCAAGTCTTCATAAAAAAGTGAGATCTCACTGTGCTTATTGGATGAAATTTCAAGTTTTTAATTCCATTTCCATTCTATGATTTTATGATTCACTAAATTTATGTTTAATTTCTTGAATCTGAATCGTAATGTGGACCCATTTAAGTCAATTGTGATAATTGTCTTTGATTATGTTGTTTTGCTCTTCCAGTGACAGGTAGCTTGTGAAATGATCACGCTTAAGAAAATACTCTTATTATGAAAGTTGAGGTTGATCATTAAAGTAATAGCAACCTTCGAATAGCTAATTTAACAAACATTACCGCCCCAAGGCTGTCATGACACGGAGGATCTGTAGAATGCTATTTGTTCCTTCTGTATTACCATCATGATCAATTCCGTGTTACTTTCCTCAAAACTGCAAAAGTTTGCATGTCTCACATTTGGCATCAATACCCAGTTGAGTTCACCTCGAGTTCATTTGATAAAATTGAAACTCAGGGTGAGCACAATATTTAATTTTAACATATAATTATAAGTTCATTTAATTAAATCGAAACTCTTTATTTAATAAAATCTAATCATCCTAATTTAAATCTTAATAGGTTAATCCATAATATTAAACTTATATTACATGATGTGTATATACACAATAAATAGGGATTAAATTAATACTCAGTTACTACTCTACCTAATGTGCTTACTCTATGGACCTGGATATGTATAAAAAAATACCGCCACCAAGGCAGATACAGGGAGCTGAAAAATAGACCGCTACAGCAGTCTGTTTCACCTTTACGGTATCTGGTATATCAACATTTGACTTCATCTGATCACTGTTACTTGTGTTCAAAACTTTCAATGCAAATTTGCTTATCAGCTTAACATTTGACTTTAGATTCGCAAGATCTTCAAAAAATGGGGGTTATCAAGTAAATCCACTTGCACATTTCGGCGACGAATCTTTCAGAATATCTAGGATTCTCATCTGTTGATTCATTGTTATATATTTATTTGCTTATAAATTGCTTTATATATTTATTTTTGAAGTGTGATAATTCTTCTTAATAATTAATTAAGAAGTCGTGCTTTTCAACATGCTTAGCAATGGCATTGATGCCATATCAATCTTCTTTTCAGGTGCAATAGCTGCAAAATCATGGTATGATGAAATTACAGATCCAGGCTATAATTTCAGTACCCCAGGCTCCCAACATGGAACAGGCAAGTGAAACGTTTTAATCATTTTGTGAGATCAGTTCACGTCATAGATGTAAGAAATGCATGTGGAACAAAGCATTATCAGCAGGGATGCTCCATAGGAATCGCAATCCTGTGATTTTGTTATGTTAGACGGTCTTCTTTGAAGATCTGAATGGGTCAGTGTCCTTATAGGGACTTGAGAAGGTTCAAATTGAGTTACAAGCTTTAGTCATAGATCATCTTTAACTTATTCCACTTCATTACCCTATGCCTCCACCATATTTATTCCTGTGTTGTTCAACCACTCTTTCCTTTTGCGATGTGACTGACAACTTGGTTGATGTGTCAATTTAAATGAAATTTCTTGCTGAATGTTTGCAGCAGAAAATTTCAATGAAAATAGGAATTTTTTGATTTTTTTAAAAAAGTTTCCGAATTCCTTTGATCATTGTACATGGAGCATAGTTACTTCTATTTTTCAGTTCCGTTCTCGAAGGAATGATTTTGTTACGTGAGAAATATGCTCGCAACACTGCTCACTAATGCATCGGACCAATTGTTCTTCTGTACCTCCACTGCGCAGTTTGCGTTCTCATCTAGACCACGGACCACACTTCAGACCTTCATTTGTATCATAAGTATACGGAACTTGTCCAGAATTCACGCAGAAGCGGGTGTTTTTTAGCAACGACTTTTACATCCAACTCCATCTTCAGTTTCTTGAGAGGAACTATTCAAAGGTTATTTGATTTTTTAAGTTTAAAGCCCAGGATCGCGGAATTTCCGGAATTTTGAAATGGCCATCCCGCCCGCATGTGCGAGCAGTCCAGTATAACAACAACCCTTTTTAGTTTACCAGCATTGCTCTGAATCAGATAATGAAGCTCACTATTCAACATAATGTTGTCTGGGAACTTTCTTATGGTTCACTTCGTTTATAAATGGCAAATGGCAGTACAAAATTCAAAATCACCAATTTTGATCAAATTTCTAAAATTTTGAAATTTTATCGACTCTCGGCTGTAAATCACCTTTATGATTGTTGTTTACGATGCTAAAGAGGTTGAATATGCTGAAATGTTACTTGCGAGTACAGTAGGAGATTGATAGGTTGATTTATGCATGGAGTGCCCCTCTAAGCATAACATTTCTAATTTATCTGTGATCCGGTTTCCTACACGAAGATTCACAAAACTGACTGCAATGTCCAAAATTGGAAATAATCGAAAAAAATATAGCGACTTGAAGCTTTACAAGCTGATTGGGTGTAGTCAACTTGTCAACCCTGTGGAATTTTTCTGAAATCCTTCTAGCAGTTTTGGAGAAAAATGCAAAAACTGCTTTTTCTGCATAATTTTCCGTTTTTTGGCCTGTACATGATAAAAATATAACAAGAGCCGCAGCTATACGAATATTTTCTAAGTGCATTCAACTTTCTTCAAGTCAACTTTGAAAGACGTCGAACGAGTAGTTTGTTTCTTTTATCATTATGCAACAGAGTGTATATTATATCTTTAAAAAGTACATGCATATTTGGAAACTATATCTCCGCAATTAAAGCTAGTGCGATGCATGCAGAAAAATATCACTGTTCGTCTTTCAGCAGGTGAACTATATTGTCAAAGTTCCATTATTGTAGCCAACTTTGTCTAAATTTTCTTTCCAAAACCTCGCGTAGTTGGCCTACTCGTAGGTATCAGATGAAAATTAAGACGCCTGCTCATGAAGCTTTCATCTTCATATACATGCACCTTGTTTCATGTTTCACATGCCAATAGATTTCAATTATAGGTATGGGCAATATAAGTCATCACCAGTTTAGCCTCTTGATTGTAGCAAAAAAGTGCAAAAAAGCAGTTATTTGCATTTGTCTCCAAAACTACTCGAAGGATTTTAGAGAGATTTCACAGGGTTAGTGAGCTGACCACACCCATTCAGCATGCAAAGTGTAACGACCAGCATGATGTTTCGATTATTTTCAATTTTAGCCACCTGTGACTAATTATGTTTGCAATTACTAAAAATTATATTGAGTAGTATTTAATTGATATTTGCATTTTAAATATTCTATTCGAATCTATGGGGCTTGATTGCAAATTGCTCAATAATGGGTAACATGTGCATTGTCCCCTTCTTCTTCTAGATCAAAGGAATGGATTGAAAGCAATAAGTTATGAGAATGTTTACTATTTAGGTGGACTTGCAAATATTCGGTGACAATCACGTTCTCTCTCAGTTTGACTTCAATTACACTTCATCACTCACCAAAGCAAAGTCACTACACTTTTGGTAACTTAAAATTGGCGACAGAAGCTAATGCTGAAATTCACACGAACAAGAAACTCTGCTTCTAAACACTTAACGAACAAATCAGTGGTGGGCGAGGAACGCCTCCTATCCCTCACAGACGACAAAATTCAACATCAGCCTTATCTACGATTTTTCCATACAGCTGAAATGTTGTCAAGGCAAAATAATTATCTATTGAAGAAATGGAATTTCTTGTCAATGTATACTTCACCATGGAGTTATGTCGCCAAGTTCCAAAAACTTGCCGGGTCCTATTCATTTTCTTGAAGCAGAATTAACGCCGCTATCCGGAGCAAGCAAATTTTCCTCCATTGTACATATTCAACATCATATATGCTAGCACCTCACGTTCCCTACTCTTTTCCAATTTTTTAAAAATCAAAAATGTGCTTTAAAAAAGCTTTCTTGCTTCGATGTTCCTCTCAATGTTCGATTCCTTATTACAGCTTCCAACTGCATTATACGATTAACCTGTAATCGCACAAGTTTGATAGAAAGCTATTTTATGATGTGTTACTTATGACGTGAAACAGCAACTGCTGTACCCAAAAGGACCTGAGTCATTAGCAGAGCGCCACTCGTCACCGAGATTTCGAACCATTAAGCTCAGTATCTCTCAGGATGGTGGGTCCGCAACAGCTTGTTGCGCCCAGGTCAATAACACAAAGCTCATTCCTTCTTCCGCCTTTGCATTCAACTTATTGATGGCGATCTTTACGCTTTTAACACCGGCTTGAACAAGAAATTTCCTCACCGACGGAACAAGGAAACGGCGGCATCCCACTTCACAAAGGGCATGAGTTCACATTTCCTCCCTTTCTTCCGAATCCTTTCGGCAAGTTCTTCATATTTGGCAGCTTTCCTCTTATGGGCATCCTCAACGTTCTCTTCCCAGGGAACAGTTAGTTCGCCCATAATCATTCTCTTCTCAACCGTATCGATCAACATTAGGTCAGGCCGTTGGTCAGATAAGGACATCATCTGGCAGGTGTCTATCCACTCGAACTTCCCACTTCCGCGGAGCAAATCGAGACACATGAGGAGACTTTCGTCTCTTTGTTTGACCACTCGGCACAAAGTCAATTCCCGTTACATACCTGGAAGGTATCACTGCATCCGAGACTGTTTCCACAATCGCTTGCAGGACCAAACCGTGCCGGTGTGTGTGTACCATCCTCTCTGCAGTGCCACATGACAACCAGAGAGATATGGCAAATATTGGCATGCCTGCCACACAAGTGACAGTGAGGGTCCGTGCGGATTCCTTATCAAGCCAAATTAGCGAGGTTGGAAACACACCATAGGTCCATTGAAGCTTCCGCTTCAACTGCCAGTAGCCCATGTTCCACCAATAGTTCCATGAAATCTTACGATCTTCAACTTCCCAGTTGAACCATCTTCCTTGCTGCCCCTGTTGCACTGCCAGGGCAAGTCTCTTCTCTTTTTCCAAGGTTCGCACCTCATTCTTTCGTAACTCTCTTCCTTGGTCACCTTCGCTCATTTCTGAAATGAATGTAACTGCTCATGAAAGCATGCTGATCATGTACCTGATCCGAATTAACTCAGGAATAGAAAAATCATTGTTTTGCAAACATATGTGTCATGTTATGCACTATGGAAGAACAGAGCAACATATTCATAGGCTACATGTGCATGTACAATGTCTATAAAAATTGAATTTAACACAATTTCTCAAATCCAAGGAGATGGAGATTGTTTCCACCACTTCCGGAGCCACAGAGGCTCTCTGGCTTGATAGTGATGCTATATACGCATTAAATACAGTGTCATTCGGATTCTCGAGCTACAACCTTGTAAAACTAACACGGAGCTTGCCATACTTAGTCTTGCTGTACCATCATTAAATAACATTCAGTTGATCAGTAGTGAAACCTTAGATTAAAATTTAATGAAATATTCATTGAAAAGCGGGTCTGCACGGGTCACAGGTGTGACCCGGGTGATCCGCGCCAAAAACAGTGACCGGTTGACTCGTTTTCAGCTCTAAGTGGAGTATAAGTGTGGAAGCAAGTATCCGAAGAAAGTTTTCTCTCATTTATATAGGCGAACACTTGGTCATTTTGTAATTTAGAAAAGTCTATGTCAATACAGCAATCGCATTCTCAAGCTGAACATTAGTATCCTTAGATGGAAAATTATGTATAAGTTGCTTAAGGTGCAGCCAACTCCTATGATCTTTCAGTATTTTCATGTTGTCATAACTCATAAGAGTCTTTCCTTTTACAGGTCACTTCACGCAGTTGGTTTGGAAAAACAGCAAAGAATTAGGAGTTGGAGTTGCGAAGAAGCAGTCTGGCAATAATGTAGAATTTTATGTCGTCAGTAGATATTTACCCGGCGGAAATATCACGAATGAAGGATATTTTGATGAAAATGTTCCCCCACCGATGTAATTTCATGAATGTGTGATATTTGTATCGTGCATCTTTTGGAAATTTTGTAAATTGTAATATATTCTCAAATATAAAATTATTCAGAATTGTGATTGTTTTCTTAATTGTTTAAGCAATTATGGATTGTACTTTGGGTTGATTGTCGCAATCTAATGAAAGTGAAACACATCCTCACAATTTGTTCACTGAAAGTTGTGTAAAGATAATGACGTTACCAAATTTTCACCAACAGAAGTTAACTGTTAACAATTTGTCAAGATAGTGCTATAGGCCTTCATTCCAAGTTAGGAAAACCACTTATTCTAGTCCTTCTAATAATTCTAATGCAAAATGATGCTCATTATTTCGGTAGCTAAGACAACGTTCACTAAACACGCAAAATCAGAAATTGCAATAAACCTTAATTAAGCATTCTTGAATGTATTGTCACAAGAGCAATGAGGCCAATTTTACATCTCCTTGTAATTCCTATGTTCACAATTGATAACGATTGAATCGTGCATTTCTCAACGTTTCGTCCATCCAGCAGTCTATGACCTTTCCAATTTGGGCTTCTACATTCGAGAAGCCTCGCGTCTCGATGCATTTGCTTTTCGTGTCTGTGAAAATGCTTCGTGCACGTTATACTACTCATGTGTGGATCCAGTGGTGGCGCCAGTGTCCTAGAGCTGGGGGGTCCATGGAAGCGTAGTGCCGACGGTTTTAACCGAGGTGCCGACAGGATATACCGGCTAATTATTGTAATCTATGAACAGCTATGCCTACTTGTGGGCTATACATGCACATGTCAATTGTGTAATTGAGTTGTAAATGTGCAATTTTTGCACACACAAAAAATTGTGCAATCGATGCACTTTGTTATGCACCTACACATATGTCCGATTTCTTCTTTCAGACAATTTACGTTAACTGTTACCGAAAATGTGTTCCCATATCTGAGATTTCTTTAATTATTAATAACGAGTATATCTGTGATTTTCTTTCAAAATCCTACGTGATGCATGTATGTTAACTTCGAGAATTTTGAAACAAATGCCTGTTGGCTTACCTCGTGTACATTGCATAAGAGCAGGTAGCAAGTTTTGTACCGGTTTGTTAAATTTCTTCTTGCGGGAACAATTAAAATTCGTAAATAAGTAGCTATGAACTGAAAGCATCTTCGCTTGCTAAACGCTACGTGTTGTATAAATACGAGGATGCTTTGACTCATGTAGCGTGCGTGATGATGACCTTCATCAGCACTCAATTTTCTAGGAGTTCTCGACTACACCATAAAAGCTATCAGCTATATTAATCGATTTAATGTTAATGCATGCATGCAACTCAAATAATCAGGGCCTATGTAGGAACTTTATGCATTTGTTTTCCAAATTTAATTTGAGAAAAAGGTATATAGAGAAAATATTAGAATTTTTTATGTACAATTGGTGAGGACAAGGAACTGCCGCATGCATATGTCATTAAACTTCGAAAGATTTGGGATGTACATGTACTTTTCCTAACTTTTCCAGGACCCCCCGTAGCGCCACCCCTGGGTCCTGGGGCAGGGCCCACGGCAGGGCCACTGTCGGCACCCGGATTCAATTTTGTCGGCAGTCGGATTCCAGCACCTATATTTTGCATTACAATAATGGAGAGTACAGTTACGAATCGTTGCATTAGATATTGACTTGGATTGCTAGCCAAGTCAGCAACATCTACTACAAGCATTTTTGTTTACAGCGTTATCTCTTCATCCTGTTGAGCGGTAGCAAGATTGTATAGGGAAGAGATTTTCTCTGTGTCGAGTTTTTGGTTATTTGATAATTGTTGACACGTGCACAACTATAATAGATCATTATACACAAGATAAAAGTTTGCTATCGTCTTGTTAAGGTTCGGTATCACGTTTCTGAGATCTTATTCTGAGACATTACTTTAATTAATAATTAGAACAGCTGACAATATGAAGGAGCAATTGTCATTTTTGATGATTTTGCCGTGTTCAGAATATACGAGCGCATTTTATCTAATAGATTTGCTACCTATTAACATGTAGCATTATAACTGATTTCTCAGTGGATTTTTTGAATGATGAGGATGAGATAGGATAATAGATAAACGATTTTCTACTAGAGATTTCCACCTGCTAATACAATCAATCAACAGATCGTCTATCTTGAGAGACAAGGAGCTAATTCAGATTTCGGTAGTAGTGTGATCGATCAAATTTTGCGCAAGCGTAGCGAGCGTGCGTAGACCATATCGTGCGATGATCTTGCTATTTCAACAATGAGATGGTCCAAATATGTTACAATCATTTGATTTGCTTTCATTTGAATGTTTAAAAAGGAAAACGAAACGCCACATCTGCACCATTTCTGAAGTCGCACGACTGATTCAACAGTTTTATGGAACGCCTGTTGTTCGCGCTGTCGAATAGTTCAAACGGTAAGTCGATCTGCTGCACAGAATGTCAAATTATGAATAGATGCTTCACTTTCAAAGTCACTTTCTTTGGCCTGGTCGCTGCGTCGTTTCTGGAAGCAGTTCCGACTAACTTCGACGTGTCGGCCCTCGCTACTGGGACATCATCCCAGGTGGTTGACTTTGGCGAGAATGTGGAATTTTTCCGCTGAGTGAAGCAGTCGAAGGAAAAAATGAAGGCATAGATGTTCCACTGACTTGGCCCTGAGAAGTAAGGGCACCCCAGTGACGGCTGGCCACCACTTACAGCATGTTTTAATAGAAATTAAGATTTCCTCCCCTACTTCGTTTGAATGACCTGTCTGGGTGTAGTGTCGAAAGCAACAACTTTGACAATCTGAGAGGGACCGGCCTGAGAGTGGAGACGGAAGTTTAAAATTGCAATCGATTCGCCAGCAGCATCAAACATGAGATCTTGGCAAGTCTCATTTTGGAAGTAGTTATAAGATAGGCTTTAATAATAATTACAAATATACTTTGAAAGTGCTCAAGAAAAATTTGCATCTTTTTGACTGAAAATCCCTTTTACTATTGCGAAATACAGAAGTCACATAGATTCAGATATACAAGCAGTGTAACCTACAGTATGGGTAGTCATAACCATAGCATCTGTGTAGGCAAATAGTCTGCATCCCATGCAGTCACATGGTTAATCATACAAAATGCTTTGTAGTTAAGCGCAATAGTTCCTAAGTGATAGTCATAATAATGCAATATGCATAATTTTCATGTAATTGGACATAAATGCACATTTAGTATGCATATATCTAAATTTAACTTTTTATATAATCGAAATATTTCTAATTCAATTTGTAAGAGTCCTTACTACAAAAAGATTCATCGGAAAGACGTCGGAACGAGGTATGGTAGTCGGAAAAAGGTCGGGAAATTTTTTTGATCCTTAACATGCTAATTCTGACCTCATTTCTTTGAATCTAAGCAGAAATTATGATAAAAATGGCTTCTTTGATTGAGTTAATTGTAGCAAGACATTGAAGACATGAAGACGTGCGGATATGATTGTGATGATATTGATTATTCAAACAAGCTTCAGAAAGGGAAAGAAAAATATATAACACTTAATTCCTGATCAATTGACATTTTCATGTAATTCCATAGACATCCTACTTGTGAAATAGCAGATAGGAGGCCTAGGGTGTCTTTTTTATAATGAGGCTTCGGTTTCTGACGTCGTACCGACCATCGGCCATGCGGACATTCTGTTCCTCGGAACGAGCTCGTTTTCGACGTCGGACCGACGTATCTTTTTGTAGTGGGTCTAGATAATGAGGTTAAACTTTCTCCGGGTTCAAATTAGCCAGGCCAAGGAGTTATGAAACAAATCAAGCAGATGAACTTTGTGATTCTTGTGGTCTATAAAAAAAAGCACAAGAAAAAGAATTAGAAAACAATCGAAATGCTTAAAAGACAGTGTAGTTATGTCTTCGCTAGGATCCTCTTTCATTATTGATTTCCGCACACAAGTATTTTATCCGATAATTGATCTTTGCATGAACGAGTTGAACCGATGATTTAACGAGGAAAATAAGGTTATCATGAAAGGTATATCGGCACTGACTCCTGGAAGCAAAGATTTAAGTAGGATATCATCCGACCCTTCGGAGAAATTTGCAATGCTCAACAAGACGATCTTGATATTGAGGTAAAAAGTATGATGCGATTACTATCAAGAAAAAAGGATGGCAAGCATTGATCATTGTCCTTAGTGTTATTTTCTCTGTTTATGTATAAAATAGTACGAATAGCAATTACTTTTGTAGACCTATCTCATTTCAGTTTTTGCTCGTATCTTTTGTAAATTTAGGCCCAATACTGATTTAAACGAAGTTATAGCTTGCAAGCTCTATCAATTTGCTTTTGTACATAAATGATATTGTTTCTTGAAAATCGTGTCCTAACACGTTAGGAAAAGTACATGTACATCCCAAATCTTTCGAAGTTTAATGACATATGCATGCGGCAGTTCCTTGTCCTCACCATTTGTACATAAAAAATTCTAATATTTTCTCTATATACCTTTTTCTCAAATTAAATTTGGAAAACAAATGCATAAAGTTCCTACATAGGCCCTGATTATTTGAGTTGCATGCATGCATTAACATTAAATCGATTAATATAGCTGATAGCTTTTATGGTGTAGTCGAGAACTCCTAGAAAATTGAGTGCTGATGAAGGTCATCATCACGCACGCTACATGAGTCAAAGCATCCTCGTATTTATACAACACGTAGCGTTTAGCAAGCGAAGATGCTTTCAGTTCATAGCTACTTATTTACGAATTTTAATTGTTCCCGCAAGAAGAAATATAACAAACCGGTACAAAACTTGCTACCTGCTCTTATGCAATGTACACGAGGTAAGCCAACAGGCATTTGTTTCAAAATTCTCAAAGTTAACATACATGCATTACGTAAGATTTTGAAAGAAAATCACAGATATACTCGTTATTAATAATTTAATATTTTTCAGATATAGAAACACATTTTTGGTGACAGTTAACATGTAAATTGTCTGAAAGAAGAAATCGGACATATGTGTAGGTGCATAACAAAGTGCATCGATTGCACAATTTTTTGTGTGTGCAAAAATTGCACATTTACAACTCAATTACACAATTGACATGTGCATGTATAGCCCACAAGTAGGCATAGCTGTTCATAGATTACAATAATTAGCCGGTATATCCTGTCGGCACCTCGGTTAAAACCGTCGGCACTACGCTTCCATGGACCCCCCAGCTCTAGGACACTGGCGCCACCACTGCCAGGACCCCCCGTCGGCAGGGCCACTGTCGGCACCCGGATTCAATTTTGTCGGCAGTCGGATTCCAGCACCTATATTTTGCATTACAATAATAGAGAGTAGTTACGAATCATTGCATTAGATATACTGACTTGGATTGCTAGCCAAGTCAGCAATATTTACTACAAGCATTTTTGTTTGCAACGTTATCTCTTTATCCTGTTGAGCGGTAGCAAGATTGTATAGGGAAGAGATTTTCTCTGTGTCGAGTTTTTGGTTATTTGATAATTGTTGACACGTGAACAACTATAATAGGTCATTAAACACAAAATAAAAGTTTGTTATCCTCTTGTTAAGGTTCGGTATCACGTTTCTGAGATCTTATTCTGAGCATGGATTCCTTAATAGTAGTGGCCGGGATGGGAAACTGTGAAATTTCTCTCATCGCGGTTATACGGAAGAAGGGTCACTTTTGGAGATGCAGATTTTCCCTCAAACCTGTGCGTTATCGCGAAACAGAGAGAACTTCTGACCAAGTGATGAACATTGAAACCTACAGCCTGTTGGTCAGTGGCCAAATCAAAGGGAGGAACAAGCAAAATAAATAAACAATGTTCCCGTTCTACAACACATTACGGTTGAAAGCTTTAACTTCATTAGGAATTATAAGACGAAAAGTCGATAAGATATACGTTTACATGCCTTCCTTTCCTTAGTCACATTTTATACTTCGCGTATGTGAAGGTTTGACGACGCCTAACTGTGCTCAGCTCCGAATTGAAATTTTTTTATAAAAGTGTTCTGCGACATCAGTCTCCTGGAGTTTCTCTTCAACTTCATAAACTTCGAAAGAGCGAGGTTTTTGATGAATTGTACCGAAGAGTACGTCATCCAGATGACGGATTCACGCGGGATAAAGCAAAGAATGCTTTTTTGTGCTCCAAACGTTTTAGAAACGACGACTTCATTATTGAACGCGAGTATTCTAACAATTCAAGAAAACAGCAACAAGGTAATATTCGAACAAGGCTAAATGAGTTCGCTGGTTATAAATATTTAGGCTACATCACCTTGATTTTGTGAAGCTTGTCACAATTTACCTACCGCATAAAATGTTTTTTAAAAAATTTTCTAGGCATGAATTAAATATATTTTTGCACAACAGAAGTAATGCAATGAATATGAGGATGTGACTGTGTCTGTGGCATCTTCCAAAGCTCGAAGAGGTGCATTAAAGTTAGAATTATTGGAGGCATCTGTCATGTTGCGAAACAATAAAACTTTCTTCTGAACTTCCCTTATTTGTTCTATCCGGCTTTTGTTTTTGAAGGTATTTGTTGTGATAAATATGCTCTTGCTTCGATCGCATTATCATGGAAGCGATGATTTATGTCACAGTTCAAATGCGTGACATTTTGCATTGTTTTTCTATATGATATTATGCTTGCTTCGTAGTCTAAATATAAAGAAAAACCGCTTCTCTGATAAACTGTTATAGCAGTGATGCAAATGTAATCACTTGAATGTATGAATACGGATTTTAGGAACTGCTATGGTAGGAAACAGAAGAAGAATAGAAAATGGTTTTGTCGTATTATTTTAAGTCTAATTCATTTTTTAAAGGATCTTCATTTATATTGGTGCCTTTCGTAGGATTATTTTAGCTTGTGTATTGTTCATACTAGGTGGTGACAGCTCAGTTGGCTAAGGGCCGCGCTGTCCTATCCCTAGCTTCTAGCATGGCTTCGTGCCTTGGGTTGGGCAGGGATGAGTAAAAAATGCGCGAGACCAAAGTTGAGATAAGCTGAGCAATCAGTTGCAGAATGTCCCTTTCAGATATTATCAAGATAATTTTGCTTATACTGGAAGATGCTGTAACTTAGCTACAACAAGCAATGAAGGTTAGATCTCAATTATAGACAAAATCATGTACCGCAACTTTGAAGCCATACAGCTTAGTTTAGGTATATAGGCTGTAGCAGGCTTGTGCCTGCTAAAACAGATCTTTTTTGTGTAAACATGCAGACTCATCCTTCCATAGAAAGTCTACACATTGGTTACTTTTATAAGTAGCAGTCATTCCAGTCTTATATTTTTGTGCGAATTTAGATCAGCTCTTTTGTTACGTTCTTAAACCTTGCAAGATAATGCTTTCATTTTCTAAGTTTCCATCTTTACTTTTCTCTCTTCATCTACCTATTGCGTATCTTATCATTTTGCTTTTATGCTTAGACTACAACTGCCTGTGAATACGCCCAAACTTTCATGAAAAAGTTATTGACTGGAGCGCTTATAACATGCAATTTTTCAGAATCAAATTCGGACGGCCTATGTCTATACTAACAGTTTTACATGGATTTTTATGTAACTGAGTTAACTGAGTTTTAGCGAATTATTTTACTGAGTTATAACCGAGTTTTTTTTTGAAAAACTCAGTATACCGAGTTTAACTTAACTTGGTTAATTTCTGGTAAACTAGGTTAACTTAGTTTTAACTGAGTTTCTTGAAAAAGTCAGTTGACAACACTGATAATAGTTAACTTTGTATGACATATCAATTGTCAATTCCGTTGTGTTGGATTCACTTTTTCAATTCACTAAGCGATTTCTTTTATGATTCCGATTGTTTTCATTTTTATCGATAGCCAAGGATAAAAGAATGTATCACTATTATAATTTGAAATTGATCCTGCAAAATTTAGACACGTTTATCCTCTTGAGATGAAGGTCCATTTAATGCTAATAAACTATTAGCTATGAATTTTTAGTTATTATATTCGTGGTATTGATAATATAAAGGCAGTGATGCGAACAATGTGCTTGCTCTCTCAAGGCAGACAGTGCACATGATTACTAAAAACAAAGGCGATTAGGTACTTATGCATGTCAAATATTAACTGCGTGCTACCATCCACACCTTTAGCGAGCGAGCGGTAGTGACCCTTCTTCCGTATTTCCCTAATTTCAAGTTTCCCATCCCGGCCACTACTATAAAGGAATCCATGTTCTGAGACATAGCTTTAATGAATAATTAGAACAGCTGACAATATGAAGGAGCAATTGTCATTTTTGATGATTTTGCCGTGTTCAGAATATGCGAGCGTATTTTATCTAATAGATTTGCTACCTATTAACATGTAGCATTATAACTGATTTCTCCGTGGATTTTTTGAATGATGAGGATGAGATAAGATAATAGATAAGCGATTTTTTACTAGAGATTTCCACCTGCTAAAACAATCAATCAACAGATCGTCTATCTTGAGAGACAATGAGCTAATTCAGATTTCGGTAGTGCATGGTGTGATCGATCAAATTTTGCGCGGGCGTAGCGAGCGTGCGTAGATCATATCGTGCGATGATCTTGCTATTTCAACAATGAGATGGTCCAAATATGCTACAGTCATGTGATTTGCTTTCATTTGGATGTTTAAAGTAAAACGAAACGCCACATCTGCACCATTTCTGAAGTCGCACGACTGATTCAACAGTTTTATGGAACGCCTGTTGTTCGCGTTGTCGAATAGTTGAAACGGTCGATCTGCTAAACAGAGTGTCAAATTATGAATTGATACTTTACTTTCAAAGTCAGTGGTACAGTAAGGTATGGAGTAACCTCAGCGACTCTATTGCCTGGTCGCTGCGTCGTTTCTGGAAGCAGTTCCGACTAACTTCGACGTGTCGGCCCTCGCTACTGGAACATCATCCCAAGTGGTTGACTTTGGCGAGAATGTGGAATTTTTCCGCTGAGTGAAGCAGTCGAAGGAAAAAATGAAGGCATATATGTACCACTGACTTGGCCATGAGAAGTAGGGACACCCCAGTGACGGCTGGCCACCACTTACAGCATGTTTTAACAGAAATTAAGATTTCCTCCCCTACTTCGTTTGAAAGACCTGTCTGGGTGTAGTGTCGAAAGCAACAACTTTGACAATCTGAGAGGGACCGGCCTGAGAGTGGAGACAGAAGTTTAAAATTGCAATCGATTCGCCAGCAGCATCAAACATGAGATCTTGGCAAGTCTCATCTTGGAAGTAGTTATAAGATAGGCATTAATAATTACAAATATACTTTGAAAGTACTCAAGAAAAATTTGCATCTTTTTGACTGAAAATCCCTTTTACTATTGCGAAATACAGAAGTCACATACATTGACATACACATGCAGCGTAACCTACAGTATGGGTAGTCATATAACCGTAGCATCTGTGTAGGCAAATAGTCTGCATCCCATGCAGTCACATGGTCAGTCATACAAAATGCTTTGTAGTTAAGCGCAATAGTTCCTAAGTGATAGTCATAATAATGCAGTATACATAATTTGCATGCAATTGGACATAAATTCACATTTAGTATGCCTAATTTAACTTTTTATATAATCGAAATATTTCTAATTCAATTTGTAAGAGTCTAGATAATAAGGTTAAACTTTCTCGGGGTTCAACTCAGCCAGGCCAAGGAGTTATGAAACAAATCAAGCAGATGAGCTTTGTGTGCAGATGAGCTTTGTGATGCTTGTGGTCTAGAAAAAACAAGCTCAAGAAAAAGAATTAGAAAACAATCGAAATGCTTAAAACACATTGTAGCTATATCTTCGCTAGGATCCTCTTTCATTATTGATTTCCGCACACAAGTATTTTATCCGATAATTGATCTTTGCATGAACGAGTTGAACCGATGATTTAACGAGGAAAATGAGGTTATCATGAAAGCATGAAAGATAAATCGGCGCTGACCCCTGGAAGCAAAGATTTTTTAAAGTAGGATATCATCCGACCCTTCGGAGAAATTTACAATGCTCAACAAGGCGATCTTGATATTGAAGTAAAAAGTATGATGCGATTACTATCAAGGAAAAAGGACGGCATTGATCATTGTCCTTACTGCTATTTTCTCTGTTTATGTATAAAATAGTATCACGAATACCAATTACTTTTGTAGACCTATCTCATTTCAGTTTTTGCTCGTATCTTTTGTAAATGTAGGCCCAATACTGATTTCAACGAAGTTATAACTTGCAAGCTCTATCCATTTGCTTTTGTACATAAATGATATTGTTTCTTGAAAATCGCGTCATAACACGGTAGGAAAAGTACATGTACATCCCATGTCTTTCGAAGTTTTATGACATGTGCATGCGTCAGTTCCTTGTCCTCACCATTTGTACATAAAAAATTCTAATATTTTCTCTATATACCTTTTTCTCAAATTAAATTTGGAAAACAAATGCATAAAGTTCCTACATAGGCTCTGATTATTTGAGTTGCATGCATGCATTAACATTAAATCGATTGACATAGTTGATAGCTTTTATGGTGTAGTAGAGAACTCCTAGAAAATAGAGTGCATGATGAAGGTCATCATCACGCACGCTACATGAGTCAAAGCATCCTCGTATTTATACAACACGTAGCGTTTATCAAGCGAAGATGCTTTCAGTTCATAGCTACTTATTTACGAATTTTAATTGTTCCCGCAAGAAGAAATTTAACAAACCGGTACAAAACTTGCTACTTGCTCTTATGCAATATACACGAGGTAAGCCAACAGGCATTTGTTTCAAAATTCTCGAAGTTAACATACATGCATCACGTAGGATTTTGAAAGAAAATCACAGATATACTCGTTATTAATAATTAAAGAAATCTCAGATATGGGAACACATTTTCGGTAACAGTTAACGTAAATTGTCTGAAAGAAGAAATCGGACATATGTGTAGGTGCATAACAAAGTGTGCATCGATTGCACAATTTTTTGTGTGTGCAAAAATTGCACATTTACAACTCAATTACACAATTGACATGTGCATGTATAGCCCACAAGTAGGCATAGCTGTTCATAGATTACAATAATTAGTCGGTATAGCCTGTCGGCACCTCGGTTAAAACCGTCGGCACAACGCTTCCAGGACCCCCCAGCTCTAGGACCCTGGCGCCACCACTGATGGTCACCGACTACTTCTACTATCGGTGAGAGATAGCGAGGTTTTAAAAGGCTTTGCCCACCCAATTCAGGTTGTGCGTGGTGGAGCTTCTTTCTTAAAATCTACACGAAATCGTCGCCTTGCATCTTCAGGATATGAAGAGATGGTATAGGCCACGGCCGTCGCAATTTCTTCATTCGTGAAGCCAGGATAGTTCATTGCTGTAAAGTGTTGATAGTAAATAAATTTCAGCCGGTTTAATACCGTCTACACTGAAAAGTCAATCTCAATTAACTTTGCATGGTGTCGCTCAAAGCAAGCAATTATTACATATCTATGCTGAATGCGGCTGATGATTTTGATTGTTGCGATGTTCCTGTCATAGATATTGATTTAAAAAGTTGTAATATGGATAAGCAATTTCAATTGCTCGTATCAGCAGAAATGCAGATCACAAGAAAATAAATAATATACGATTTGAAAGGCCATGAAACATAGTATATAAATCATGAACCATCACTACAACCAGACATGTGATACAGCTGTAGTCCTTACTTGAAAAGTGACGGGAAGATCAGAATCACCCTGTATATATATGCATATATATATATATATATATATATATATATATATATGAAATATATGCCCACATAATATTTTGTGAAAATCAAAAAATCTGAGTTCCGTACGCGTTTCAGAGCAAGTTTATTCTCCTTCGTCAGCGGAAAGCTAAAAGAACACTGTTACAAGCCTTATATACAAAATCATTAAAATTCACAAAATTGACGGTTTTAACACAAATCACTATTTGACTGCTGGAAACTCGAGTGTGAAGGCAAAGTTCAGACATGAAGCTCGCGAAAGGTCATGGCATAGAGATTTCTGCAATGTCACCATAAAAGCACAATAATACACTCTGTAAATATAATAAAGAAATTAGACAAAATCAAATTAAAGTTCACAAATCTAACAATAATGGAAATGAACTATCTCTTTCATTCATGCAATTCTGAGCATCTTTCAGACAAATGGTTTCTAAAATTTTATGCCATTGTGACACAGCGATAACAGAAAAATTGTTTTCATCGATTTCATGTGAATGCATCGTGATTTCGGTTGGTACAGGATAGCCCTTTATGTGTTCATTCATTCTACAGTCCGTTTCATAAAAAGTGGATCATCTAAAATTTGACTAAATAAAACATAAGTATGATACAGAAAGCATTTTTCATGATATTTCATGTCCCTAATATATTTAAATGTACTTATATTTTCTGATAAGCTATGATACAGTAACGGTTCTTAAGAAGCTAATATTTTATTGGCCCTACCCTTATTGTCAATGACATTACCAATTCGTCTAGGCATTGATTCGATGATATCGTTGATTTTTGACTGATCTAACTTTCTCCACTCTCTTTTCAACAGTGACGTAAGTTGTGATACGCCATCTGTAGGTAGCAGTGAACGACGAACGTTACGATTTAGAATACTCCATACATTTTCTATGGGATTCAGATCAGGAGAACGAGCTGGCCAAGATAATGTCCTAAGCCCTAATTGAGACTTGCATAAGTTGACTCTACTACTCCTGTGAAACGTAGCATTATCATCCATAAATAACCAAGTCGATGGATCACCAAGTTGATCTGTCATTTGGCCAATGTTCATTCGTAAAACATTCACATAGCGTTCAGAATTCATGGTTCTTTGCTGTATGTGAAGTTCAGAGCGGCCATTGGTCCAAATGCCAACCCAAATCAGTAGAGTCGCACCACCTTGTACCCGGGGACAATGTAAATGTCTCGGAATTTCCTGATCAGATTTTATCCATAATCTCGATCGACCATCACTATCCTTCAGACGGACTGATGCCTCATCAGACCAGACAACCCGATCCCACTGATTTCGCCAGTGACAATGACTCATTGCCAATCTGAGACGTCTTTTTGTATGCTGATCTGATAATTCGATCTGAGAGGGCATCTTACAGCTCTTGAAATTCGACTCAATAAGTCTTCTATGAATAGTGGACTTAGAAATAGACGAGACTAGTGCAGCCACCTCAGTTAACGAGAGACTTGGATCAACTTTAACAAATCTCAAAATTAGGCGGTCTCTACGTTTGGATGTTTTGCGTGGACGGCCAGAGCCCTCTTTATGACAGAGTCGAAAATCATCATTATGCCATCGATGCACATTTGTGTAAGGGACATTTGGTCGCTTGCTTGTAGCTCGCAAAGAAAACCATATAGCAAGGAAACCATAGCAAAGAAAACCATTCTAGCAAGGCTGACACTTTGCCTTTTGTGAATGCGATCTATTTATTGTTCATTTGTGCTTTGTATTGTTTTCAACCGGTAAGAGATAGATTTCTAGCTGAAAGCAATCAGGAGTGCTGCCAACACCACCGCAACGAAGTCAGGAAGCTATGGAACATGAAGTCCAGTTAATCACATGTAGCAGTTATATTATTGTCGATGAATAATGGTGCTATACCGGCTCTGATTGACCGATTTTCTTTATTTTTGTTTTGCTTGATAGCTTTTGGCTTGTAGAACAACATATTACATAACAAAGGAAACAAATGTAATTTTATAAGAGTGAGGTATGATTTTGTGTAACATTGCTAAATGAAGATCAAATTATCTACTACTTTTTTATCTATAACAGGAAAACAACTCAATATTCATGCTTGAAATTTCCAACTATGATATTAGTAAGCACAACTGACATATCTTCCAAATTTCAGAGAAATTCGTTCAAGTTTGGCGGAGTTAGACAAAGTTGAAGTTAAGGCGATGTTTAAGGGTGATCCATTTTTTATGAAACAATCTGTAGTAGCCAGATGTCGTGATGTCTCCCCGATATAGACCTGTTTGCAGTCTTTGCATTCGTATTTATATACACACTGTGATTTCAATGTCGGGGGGATTCTGTCCTTGTTGTGAAAAAACATACTGGTTTTATTTACTCGGAAAGCCGTTCGTATAACAACATTTTCCGGTATTTTTCTGTTAATTTGATGCATTTTATCTTTGATTAGCTTTTCTTTACCTTGAATGTAAGGAAGCAGTCAATAGATAGCTATATATATATATATATATACATATATATATTTGTGTATTATTCAGGTGCAAAGAAAAAATTAAAAAAATAATATTTATACTGATAATAACAATTGCAAGTACCTGAAGAATAAAGAAAGCGCTCGTGCTTTCCATGTGTTTTCACTTAAAGCTCTCCATATTTACATGTGTACTTTACATAAGATATATAGATGTGTACTGCTAATCGTCAAATTTGCAAGTCTTAATATCAGTGCAATATACCTGTTTCAATTAGGTGCTTTAAGCAAATAATTGACCTGAATTTCACCAGTTACTGAGAGCACCTACTGCATACTAAAGTCACAAATGCTTGGAAAGTACCTGGAACCCAAAGTAGACTACTGTGTCATTTGTCTTGGAGTATATATCGTAGCATGTATCATATGTAATGCAGTATATGTAAAACAATGTCAAGTGTATAATAATTAACTGCGAATATATTATAGACATGGGCTGAATCGTAAAACAACATGCGTGTCATATCTAAGTGACCGATCAAAGTGGTACAGTAAAGAACGATGAATCCTTATTGGTGCTGAGTATTTTCACGCTTTGATTTTCACTTTGAACGTCATGACCATTAAATCACATGATAATCTCAACAGAACTTAGGCAACCTTAGAACCGGGTGTGAGAGAAGTATTGCGATTTGAAGATTTTAGTAATGTCGATGCTGTTGCTTCAGATGACGTTGTGGTTATTGGTGCATTAAGTATGCGACGACGAACATTTCGGGTCATCAAAAAGCTTATTGACACAAATGTCCCTTGTAGACTATTTGCTACTCCTGTCATAATTTTCAACCAGTCCTCGTCTGTCCAAGCAGCTACTACACCCAAAAGCCACGTTAGTCCAAAAATGATTGTCACTTTAAGACATATAAAGACCAATGACCTGTTATCGCTGTTTTTCTTCACTCGGCGGGTTTGAGCCGCAGTTTTCCACAACGAGCGAAACAAAATCCCTGTCAAAATGCAGTTAAGGCACACTGCCAATGACACTGGACTGTAAAACCAGACCAGAAGGCCGACTCCATTTCCGAAAAAGCAACGTTCACTCCCACCAAGGTTAGGTCTCCATTCTCTGTCTTCCATCACAATTGAATCAATTGACAAAGCAGTACTGGTGAGAGCTAGTGGAAGTAGCCATCCTACCAGCGACACTCGCATGTACTTTCGCCATATGTAACCGCTTTCGATTTCCCCAATCTGAACGACCCCGGTAGCTGAACTGAAAGTACGGACCAAATCGATAGCAAAAACACACATCCATGCAAAACTGCTCAAGTAGCTCATGTATGTGAGTGCTGCTAATGTGCGACAGGCTGTAGGCCAAGTGGCCATAACCGGACTCAACAAAAAACATACCAAAGCTATCAATAAAGCGGAGCTTAGAGACATGATCAGGAGACCACCAAAATTGCGCAATGCAGGGAACACCGCATAAACCACCAGGAGAGCTATGAGAGAAATGATGGATAAAACAGAACAGCCTAGACCGAGAGAGCCAGCAATTTGATTCATTAAAGAAATGGTATGATTTGCAGTATTATTGTACAGATAATCAGTGTAGTTGACACCTGCAAGGTTATCAGTGTTGTTGAGCATCATTTTATTCCCGAGAGAGTTTTTGGATTCGGACTTTGACATAGCTTTCATTTCTGATTGAGCCATTCTTTTGAAATCCAATAGTACATCGTAACGGTAATGCTCTAAAAATCTACTTGCTAAACGTGTACCATATGACTTCCGTTTCCGTTCAGCAGGAGAACAGAGATCCAAAGATTTTCGACACAGAGCACAATATGGATTACGATAGACTAGCCCTGACTGGTCAACGCATGCAACGAAATTTGTCGGATCTGTGCGGCATCGATGAATTAATTCTGACAAAGGTAAACTCTTCTTGAACGATTGTGGGAAGAAGATCGTCGCATTTTCTCCAATTTCAGAGTTATTAGAAGCTGAACAATCAGAGATCACTAATCGACTTTGAAATCCTTCACATGATCTGACCTTGGCAAATTTAGAAATCACCAACTTGCATGAACCGCTTGATAACGCCTTCTTTGCATTGTCTTCACTTATTCCTTTGCGAACACGAGGATTTGCTGTTGTCAAGTTTGTTGAATTTTGAGAATGTTGCAACAAATTTTCCGAACATTTCAGTTGCAATTTTGGTGCTTCGAATTCAACCTTGTGACATAAAGCGCAATACATATTTTTGTACAAGCGCGCATTTGCTTTGACCGGAGCAATCAATTCAATTCGTGATTCCGAGGAATTCAATTTCTGCTCACAATAAGCTCGAATTTGGTTTCCAGACTCTGGCCATGTCCGAGGACACTGATCAAAAACCCAGACATACTCCTTATCTTTTTGAGTAATAGACGTTTCTGGAAAATATTGTCTACACGAAAACGTTCGTGGTTCGGGTGGCCATGGATGGGAAATGTGGCAGCAATCCGAGAAAAATTTACAATCGTCATCACAACTACATGGAAAAAGAAGAGAAAGGGGTGGTGGAATTGTACAGTTTGATAAATGAGCAGTCTTAGATGGCACTGAGTAATAGACCGTTGAAAGAAATCCATGTATCAGTGTGAAAATGATAATAATCAATGAATACATCGAGAGAAAGTTAAGAAATGCAAAGATCATTTTGCCGCTGCACGTCAATACCCACGTAACGTGGTGGTTATGCAACAACAACATTTATATCTTGCATTTATGCATCTCGTAAAATGAGCGGAAGGAGGTGCCCAATAGAGACTGTTTATCCTTTAAATAGTTGACTTTCATTTGCATTCTGGATGACGAGTGCATGCAATTTGCAATGAAAATATAGCAAGACATGTGAAAACCAATTGCAGTACTTGAAACGGACAGCAACGAGATATGAAAATAGTTTCACATCCTGTACTTTAATGATAAATCAACCAGAATTGTCTGTAATGTCGAATGATAGCATTTCAATGCAACACATATCAGAAGAAAATTTTTAACTTGATTGCTATCAGCACATTGAGAAGACAAATGCGAAATTCGGTTGACATGCGGAAACAGATAACTGTGCACATTGGCAAGAACTGTCGTTTCTCAGGGAGCTTCAGTCGATGTCTGGAGAGTTTTGTTTGATACATGACCACATATGTAATCAAATGAATCAGGGAAATTATCATTTTATCGAATTTCACAGCTGAGATGAATTCAAACATAGTGTTGCGGCCCTTCGACAGCAGCGACACTAGAATCAGGGCTTGGAAAAAATTGATTGATTCGTTATCAATCAATTAATTGTAATTGGGTCTTTACGTCAATCAATTAATCAACTAGTTGCTAATTATTTAATTGATTGAAATGTTTAACTGCACCCTCTTGTAGACATAGTCTATCAACCTATTAGCCTGTAGTTTGATAAAACCCTATCAACCAATTCATTAAGAATCTCACAATGCTTCTACGAAGTTCTTTTCAAATCGAAACACTTTGATTCAATCATGGCAAGAATCTACAGATAAGCAGGCATTTTAGACAAAATAGAATAGATGGAGTTGAATGTGACTTTATTTACCATGCTTGTAGTTTACACGAACTGCAGGATGTTCGGATTTATTGTACACACTGTTCTAACTTGGCCCTTACTATATATTCGTGTGTGTGGGAGAGAGTGAGAGAACAACCAGGCTTGTGCTGAGACCGACAAGCAAGTTAAGTTTATTAGCAACGCCAGCGACTGTAAGTGACTTGACACCTTAAACATGTAATAGCAGCTGGCGGCGTCTAACATGACCAGAGATACATAACGAGCAGAGATAAAGGAGAGGCAATTACATGCAGCTGTTCTGTTTATCACACTACAACACACACACTTTCGCGTAATTGCAATATATGTTGCTCTCAGCTTGATTCTATGTATATATGCCAGGTATTACTTAATCTTTTTTTTTCTTGCTGTAATTACAGATTGTTTCATAAAAAATGGATCACCCTTAAACATCGCCTTAACTTCAACTTTGTCTAACTCCGCCAAACTTGAACGAATTTCTCTGAAATTTGGAAGATATGTCAGTTGTGCTTACTAATATCATTGTTGGAAATCTCAAGCATGAATATTGAGTTGTTTTCCTGTTATAGATAAAAAAGTAGTAGATAATTTGATCTTCATTTAGCAATGTTACACAAAATCATACCTCACTCTTATAAAATTACATTTGTTTCCTTTGTTATGTAATATGTTGTTCTACAAGCCAAAAGCTATCAAGCAAAACAAAAATAAAGAAAATCGGTCAATCAGAGCCAGTATAGCACCATTATTCATCAACAATAATGTAACTGCTACATGTGATTAACTGGACTTCATGTTCCATAGCTTCCTGACTTCGTTGCGGTGGTGTTGGCAGCACTCCTGATTGCTTTCAGCTAGAAATCTATCTCTTACCGGTTGAAAACAATACAAAGCACAAATGAACAATAACGAGATCGCATTCACAAAAGGCAAAGTGTCAGCCTTGCTAGAACTACTGGACCAATGGCCGCTCTGAACTTCACATACAGCAAGGAACCATGAATTCTGAACGCTATGTGAATGTTTTACGAATGAACATTGGCCAAATGACAGATCAACTTGGTGATCCATCGACTTGGTTATTTATGGATGATAATGCTACGTTTCACAGGAGTAGTAGAGTCAACTTATGCAAGTCTCAATTAGGGCTTAGGACATTATCTTGGCCAGCTCGTTCTCCTGATCTGAATCCCATAGAAAATGTATGGAGTATTCTAAAACGTAACGTTCGTCGTTCACTGCTACCTACAGATGGCGTATCACAACTTACGTCACTGTTAAAAAGAGAGTGAAGAAAGTTAGATCAGTCAAAAATCAACGATATCATCGAATCAATGCCTAGACGAATTGGTAATGTCATTGACAATAAGGGTAGGGCCACAAAATATTAGCTTCTTAAGAACCGTTACTGTATCATAGCTTATCAGAAAATATAAGGACATTTAAATATATTAGGGACATGAAATAACATGAAAAATGCTTTCTGTATCATACTTATGTTTTATTTAGTCAAATTTTAGGATGATCCACTTTTTATGAAACGGACTGTATATATAATTCTATATTTCAGTAAGAGTGTCAGTAAAGGTACAGTAAGTAATACATGCAAATCATCAGTAGTATAAGACACGTGTTAAAGACCATTACGAAAAGTCAATTAAGAGTCAAAAATATTTAGAACACCTAACAATCAATTTTTCTAAAGTCGGCTTCCCGACAGACAAATTCGATATCAACATTTTGTGAATCGTCGTTGAAATAGAGTGACCTAGATCCACGTAAGCATAAAAGACAAGAACGTAACAGATGAAAGGACAGTCTAGTCCTCACCCAGCTGATGGTCTTGCTGTACTCGACATTCCTTTTTTCAGATAATTTTTCGGATAGTCTTTTGTAGAATGCGCGACATTCTTTCGCCATACCACCGGTACATGAAAAGACCAACGGAGTAAAAGAGCCTTGATCTACTAAGCATATTCTTTCGTTGTATGATCGCTTCTTTGATTCTTCATGCTGCCGATGAGCAGAGGAAAGTTCGAAATCAAGGTTAGTCTTGGCTAGCGGGTTGAACACCCTTACGTCGAAATATGCCATTTGCCCCTCGATCCAGACACCCCTGGCTGCTATGTCAACACGAGCTTCATCGGTAATAACAGTGCTTTTCGGGAATGATTCTCCTGATAGTGGAGTTAAGCAAGGCTCTACCCTGGAGCACTTGTAGCATTCACTTAACAACCCAGCAGTGAAGTCCCTGATCTCATTATGTCTCAATGAGATGAGTCCTCCTTTTTTACAGGAGAATGCGTGTTCAATGTCAAAATTAAGTCCACATACACACTTACTTGGCAAATCTTGAAGTGGGATGTTGTATCTTATACGAAGACTATCCCAAAAAGCTTGTTTTTCCAAGTAAAACCCATGTTCTTTCAAGGGCATTGATGTTAGCCAACTGGACGCTCCAATTTCATTGGCGGCCTCAACCATTCGCAGGGTAATTTTATCACTGATTGCTCGTTTGATTTCACTTAAATTTCCTTTGTATTGTACATGTTTTTCTTTTCTTCTTGTTTTGACTGCTTCACTTCGCATCTGACTCACATTTCTATCATATTGAGAATCTTGAGACTTCACTTTTTCAATCATGTCTTTTGTGATTACTCTTGAAGCTTCGTATTCCTCTTGGCATCGAATGGTAGGAATGTGGATTCCAAGGCCTCCTAGTTTTGGTGGAAGCGAAAAAAGCTGCCTTTCAATATCACTGCATTCATATCCGTTAAATAATGCCGGAATGAGCGAATGTCGAATACTATATTCCAAAGGCTCCAGAAGTTCGGTGAGATTAGGAATCGTTCGCATAAAGTAGGTATACTTGTGTTGAATACCTCTTGTGAATGCAGCATAGGCGGAATGTGGAAATGAATTCGCAACTTTCGAAAGTTCTTTAATCTCATCGACCCAATCTCGTACTTTTTTGCTGACATACTCTCGCTTGAAATTATTATTGCCGACACATGCACCAAGATGTTTATTACCCTCAGACGTAATTTGTATTTCACTTTTTGAAAAGACTTCAGTGGCTTTCAAGAGGTGAGCGTCTTTGACAATCAGCACACTTTTAGAAGGGTTAGGAAAATACCCGATGTAGGGTCCAAAATTTTCAATCAAGTTCCACCATTCTTTTAGTTGAATCAAAGTGCCAACCCCTGCAAAATCGTCTGCAAAGGCTACCTTTTTGACATTGTCAACCTGATTGCCACATTGCGAGCTCAGCAGCGGTAAAATAGCGAGAGCATACATGGGCATAGCTACAGGATCACCTTGTGTTGTGCCTTCATTTGATTGTAGTTCCAATCCTCCAGTGACAAATGGGCGAGCAGGCAAGTGATAACTGTTGGAAACAAAGGTGGCGAATTCTGGGCAGAGAATTTTCATGTTGTGAATTGCTACTTTGCGGTTAATGGAGTTGAAAGCGTTATGTGCGTCGATTTGTAATATTCCATGATTGTCATCGTCATTAAATAAATCAACCACTGCGTGTATTGCTATCTCACATCCTGCTTTCTGACCCGCACATAGCTGTAAATTTCCAGCCGAATATAACAAGTCGTTGCGTAAAGTATATATCACGGATTTCGCAATAATTCGTCGCAAAATTTCTCCTATTCCAATCGGGCGTACACCTGGATCTTTAGACAAAGGAATCAAACGGCAGGCAAGTAAAGCTTCCAAGGATTCTGGATCTGGAATTTCTTGTGTGCATAAACTCTTTGCCATTCTCGCGATGGCCTTTCGAAGATCGAGACCTGCTGTGCCATAAATGCTGCTTCCTAGCATCCTGCGCCATTCTTCAGCGTTGAATTGCGATACACCAGCGGCTCCTTTTATGTTCATGGCAGCGTTCAATACTGTGTCGTCGTTGAGTTTTTCAAATATAACGGGATGAATAACATTGATTGGGCCTTGAAGCATCATTTCTTCGTTTATAGGACTCGGATTTGGGTGCTTGGCCTTCAGATCTTCAATGGTAGCTGAGGTAATAGGAAGAATACTACTATTTTTTTGATGACCCAGTAATCGTATGGCACCATTAATTCTACCTTTCATCATCATTTTATTGAATGTTCTCGATACATCAAAATGTTTAGCTCCTCTGCATGGTGTTTCTAAGCGCCTTTGAATTTCGCGGCATTCGCTAAGCAGCTCTTCAATTCGTCCTTCTTTCCATAAGGTCATACGTCTTTCAAGAGTATTTTTTCGATCAGATGACTTAGCTTTATGATTTATCTGTTGCAAAAGCAGACATGGCATTACCATAAGACATTTCAGGCTGATGTTGCGATTAGGAGAATTTGATGTCCGATGTTCAATTTGACATGTAATCTCTCTTACAAATTCTTTACCTGCATGACCTTTGGGCAATTGGAAGAGGTTCCGCTTCCAATTACTGATGTCTTCGTAAGCTTCTTGAATTAAGGTGTCAAACTTATCTTTTACATTGGATGTGAAATTTTCAAATTGTTCTATAGTAGCAACAGAATATGCCGTATCATTCAAACCAGATTTTGCTTCTGTTGTAATTTTGTTATCAGTGACTTTGTCTTCATCAGGAAGAAGAACCCTGCTTTTACAAAAAAAATTTGTGTCTTGATAGACCACTGGAGCTTTTACATTGTTTTCTACAAGCATTACAAATCCGTTGATTTTCCATTTCTCATCATTTTTTACCAGCTCACGTTAATACCACCTCATAACTTCTATATATACATGAGATCAACTACAATCAAAAGCATGTTATATATATATAAAGGTGGGCATGCAAAAACGAACACGCGTGTCGTTAAAATTGTAGAAAGAGAAAATAATAGTGACGGGGTTCGCACTCAGCACATTCAGAGGGATGGCGGTCTCTCGCACCCTTGAGCCGTGTCAGCACTAAGTGATTGGAGAGTTTTTGTAAAGACTTAAACTAATTTTGATTGTCAGGTGTGATGAGGTCCCCGCGCGCGCCTGAAAATGTTGGCAGGTTTTACAGGCCAGAGGTTTTACAGGTTACCAAGGCTGCACGAGGACCGGCGAGCGGGATGGGAAGAGCGAGCGATATGGCGAGACGCAGTTGAGCCGTTGCTGCGCGACCGACCGGAGTGGGTTGAAGGCACAGAACAACTGTTCTGTGGTTGAAGGTTGAGAGGGAAGTTGTACACAAAGGACACTAAGCACCACGCATGTACTGATCCAGGGCGTAGGCGAGATTAATGTAGAATCACTTCACTGAAGGGCTGAGTAAGCGGGCTCGGAGATGGAAACACGGCCAGATAGGAAAGGGGATTCTTCCCAGGGTATCAGCAGCACAGATGCAATCAGCAGGTACGTGTGGCGAGTTACTCCAATGTGTGAAGATGACGTAGTAGGAATTCCCAATTGCGCACGAAGTCAAAGGTAGACAAAGAACAAAGATCTCAGGGTGGCTGGAATGACTCAAAATGATTGAGTCCAAACACTAGAGAAGAACTTGAAGAGATCAGCGATTGTGATAAGTGTTAAATAGAGCAGCTCGCGGGGATTCGAATGATATAAATTTGTTACAAGAGGGATTCCGGAGAACGATGTTGTAAGAGGAAATAAGTTGTTAGACGGGAGCTACCTGAAGATACGACCGCCGCACACAGCGTCCAAAGTGCAAGGCTGTGTCCAAGGCTGTCCAAGGCTGTCCAAGTGCGTCCAAGGCTGTCATGACACTGAGAATCTGTAAAATACCATCATTATTTCTACATAACAATTATGATCATTCAATTCCGTAGTAATTTCTTCAGAACTGCAAAAATTCGCATATCTCACATTTGGTAACAATTTGGTACTTAATCTCCATAAACTAATAGAATACACCTCTGAAAGTGAAAACTACCATTGTGATCTCTAAAGCAACAAATAGAAAACACATGTATATCTCCACAATTCAATCAGTCTTGCAAATGGCCAAGCTAGTCAAGTGGAGCTGCAACGTACTTAAGTAAACTACAACTCGTACAGGATTACAAATCTCCAACATTTTTCGAAGCATGTTTCAGTGATTCATCATTCAAATGAGACATATGAATCTTTAAAAACAGTTGCATCTCAAGGTTCATGGGAAGCAAACTTTGTCGCATATCACTGAAGGCAATACACAAAGTTTTATCGACTTCAATAACCAAAGGAAACCCAGCCTATGCGAACAATTAAATTGCAATAATTGGCCATTGATCAATCAATTAATCAATTTTATGTGCACAATCAATGAATTATCATCATCAATTAAATATCAATGAATTGCAATTAATTTCTATCAATTAATTTTTTCCAAGCCCTGATTAGAATCGTGTGGGTTTATTGAAATTAGCATAGACCTTTGATCGAGATATTGTCTGCATGGAGTCATGTCAAAACTAAAGCACATTAAATAACATGAAGTCATCTGAAGCGTGTCATATGTTTATTATCTTAATGCGTAGCGGCATGGTCACCTTCCGCCAAGAGCAACGCTTCGATTCTGGCGAACTGCAAATTCTTTACTTTTTTTCTCATTTGTTATTGGGATCCTGCAGTTACCCCTTCATGCTTAAAGGATGCTGCACTAGTTTAGGTACAATTTCTAGTTTCAGGATATATTTGTGTAATCTGTTCGATACTTAGAACTGATGAAATAGAAAGTTTCCGCCATATTATGAATATAACATAAATGAACCTTATGAAATCGAGCTTTCATTTATCCTACTCTAATTCTTTTTGAGCTGAGTGCCTAGCAATAATGCAGAGTGTACCTACTTTTAAAGTTTTAGGTTTGACCCGACCAAGTTTTGAATGAAGGTCTCCCAGACGCAGAGCGAACACTATTTGCTTTTGTCTAGCCACAAGTAGTAGAGGATGATGCAGGAAAAGTATTTTGAAGTGATTTCAGTAATATTTTACAGTGCAATGCGCAGAAATGAAGAAAGAGCCCATCGAATTTCTAATTTAACAAACATTAAATCTCCAAGGCTGTCATGACACTGAGAATCTGTAAAATACCATCATTATTTCTACATAACAATTATGATCATTCAATTCCGTAGTAATTTCTTCAGAACTGCAAAAATTCGCATATCTCACATTTGGTAACAATTACCAACTACGAGTATATCCCCCTCGAGTTCATTTAATAAGATCGAAAGTGCATACACTTGGAGGATTTAACAAAAGCGGAGTTACCACTCTACCTAATATGCTTACTCTATGATAGGGTGCATCAGCATATTTAACAGTTTTAGGCAGATAAAAATGCACCAAAATCGATCTTTCTTCCTGTTGCTCTAAAAGCGATGCGGCATAATGTAATGTTTTCAGAGTGACATCAAGCATGCGACACTATTTCACCAGCACTCGAAAGAGACTAGGAATATATGAATGATTATTATTGACAATTAATAATGGATAGAACAACATCATGTGCTCACTAGGTACTGGGACATCGCTTATATAATAACTAGGACAATTTTTTATGAAATGTCATATTTTTTGGCATATTTTTGTCATATTATGTCTGTTACATGTTATGTCATCATTATGTTAAACATTATGTCATATTTAGTCATACTTCCAAATTTTCCATTTTTCATATATGAATTGCTAGTTTTGCAACATCACCAATTAGTACTTGACGACAGAATTCGTGGGCATGTTCCTAATTGGCTTTACAGCACAAACCGTTGTCGACCGCCATCTAATCGGCCAGCATCCAGGGCCATCATTCATCATCTTCAATTATGTTCTTGTAATAATGATGGCGCATTGGATCGCTTTAAGACTGTTTTATGTCTTCGTATTTTCCAGCTATTGTCCATCTACGAGGCATTGTGCATTAAACGGTTTGCACCCGACCTTTGTGTTCAGAAAGATATCTTGTTCACTTTGTATCTGCCCTGGTGACTATTGATCTTTTGTGCAAACATCTTCAATTCATCTTCATGTCGCATATTTTTCACTCAGTTCCGTGTTCAACGTCAAATAAAATAGTCCGGGAGCTACTGACACCTTCTTCCTAAATTCGCGCACAAAGGGCTTAATAGCATGGATTTGTAGATATTGAAGCGCTGAATACAAAAATCAAATTCTTAAGTGTCACAGCTAGTCGCTTTCGGTTATAGGCAAGGTTGAAGGATTCCCACTGGAATCCACTAGGAAAATTCAAGAAATATCTATGGATTGTGAAACATTTGGCAATTTTCGTACACTCTCTTTTGCAGAAAAGAAACTATTTATCAGAATGCCATGAAATTTGAAACATGATTGAGTTCAGAGCATCAACTTCGATGTAAAAGTTGAAGTGAGTCACATGATCCAGTATTTGATGTTTGAGAGCCTCTACAAAATGGTAAATTTCATATTTAGATTTAATTTTGGCGATTTTATTCATTTTGTAGAGTCTATCAGACATCAAATACGGAATCATGTGACTCACTTCAACTTTGATATCGAAGTTGATATTCTGAACTCAATCATGTTTCAAATTTCATGGCATTCTAATAAATAGTTTATTTTCTGCAAAAGAAAGTGTACGAAAATTGCCAAGTGTTTCAATGGGAATCCTTCAACCTTTCCTATAACCGAAAGCGACTAACTGTGACACTTAAGACTTTGATTTTTGTATTCAGCGCTTCAAGATCTACAAATCCATGCTACTAGGCCGTTTGTGCGCGAATTAAGGAAGAAAGTGTCAGTATAGCTCCCGTCCTAAAAGGGACATAAGCGCTCGTTGATGAATTTGGTGTTTTGTTTATATATAACTTAAGTAAGGGGTCAAATTTCTTTCGAGAAAATAGAATCATTTTGTCGATTCTTGATTTGTTGTGAATCATGCTTTAGGTCGTATAAGAGCATATTCTCGTATGTTTAAAGTCATATTTTATATTTTATTTTAGGCAAAAAAAATTGCCCTTATAATCTTATAACAATAGCCGCCCTTCTCTCCTATCTTCCGCACTTCAGACATTGATTCATCTAAAAGAATGAACAAATCTGTGAAGATCCATCGTGAAATTCGACTGAAATTCCGAGATTAAATGAATTTCCATGTTCTTAAAACTGATTATTACGCATTTTAATGAAAGAAACCAATTGTCAGGAATTTTGACATAAAGTTCATGTCATGACTCATAATTCATGCTTAGATTTAATGACAGCTTATCCGCTTCATTTTCAATGGAACAAGTTCATCGAGTGAATGACTAGAGGCATCAACGTCTGCGTAACTTCTCATAATGTGTTATTTTTTTCATGGAAAGAATGCACATGCATGTTAGGCAAGAATCTTACTGAATAAATATTATCAATTTGTCGCACTGGCGTCAGCCGGTCTGACATGAAAACTTATGTGTGGTGGTGAGGGTTTGATCCTGCCATTCGACACAGTCGCATAAGTGGCTCGTAGCTCGGTTGGTTAGAGCACAGGTGTAGTTAACCTTGGTTGTAGATTCGAATCCTACCAGCCGCACATTTTTTGCATGGCAATCTGATCTATCGTTTATTTAATTTCATTGTTGTTAATGTTACGTGCTTCTTTGTTCTTGTGATCGTGAGTTTGCTGGACTAATTTTCCATTGTGTGTAAAGCACGACATGATCGTTTGCTGTGAACATAGAAATAGAATTTTTTTATCTGAAGTTTTTATTGTTATCAATTTCTATGCTGCGACTTTACGAAGCAATGTAATTGTAGTGAATGCTATGTATAGGATATCACACTGATTTTAGTAGATAAACGCTGAGAATCAACGAGTATCATAAGCTATCTATTCTCCGAGACGGAGGCGAGGAGAATAGATAGCTTATGATACGAGTAGATTTTCAAGCAGCGTTTATCTTCGGAAATCAGTGCGATATCCTAATTTATATGACCGATATCTTAAAGGGAATAGAAATTCATAAAACTCAAGCGTTTAACACTGCAAATGTTGGCAACAAACTGCAAACAAGACATGTTTAGTGGAACTTTCTCAAACTGTGTATTCAATGTCAAGTTTGAGAAGTAAGAGACAATGTGACATGACTCATCATAGTATGATACTTATTGTTGATAAATTATTAAAATTTGTTCAATTTACTAATTTATCATAGTTTTCAATATTTTACTATGGATCTATGTAGTAGAATAAACGATAATCTACTAGTAGAATAAACGATTATATTCTATCGTTAAATATCTACAATTCTACTGATATCGGTCATATAAGCGGCATTATTTCATTGATGCCTGCCCAGAGCCGGCAACAATCGTCGCTGTATCCGGCTACTGAAACAAAAACCACTATTTATGTATGTAGCCAGAAACCTTCAGACTTCTACATGTGCATGAATCATAACACGCATTCACTACAATAGTAATCATGCCTAGCTTTTTCAAGCATCAATTATCCTTACAGCCTCGGCCGCTATGCTGCCTCGGCTGTACGACTCATTGATGCTTTCAAAATCTAGGCATGATTGATATATTGAGCATTACAAGCCAGATCTCTGCAAGCAGAAGGATCTATTGATAGACATTCTCTTGCCATGGTAAAATGTGATAGTACATAGATTCGCTTGCGTGTGGGTTAGTCTAGGGCGGACACAATTCTATCCCAGCCATTTGACGTAATGGTAGCAAGCGATAGAAATTGACATAGATATTCGTCTCTCTATGGCTTGTGCGATTGGCCAGCGCACGCGGCAAACGCGCGCATTGCAGAAGTGGCTCGTATCATCGAACGCACGGACTTAAGCGGTCAGATTGCAGGCAGTCGGAAAAGTAGGTGTCGTTAACTCAATTTTTCTCTGTGATAAATTCGTCTAATGGAAATCTTATCCATACCTCTCCATTCTTCACGATCTAAATTTACTGAGTCTGTCGGTTTAATGTTGTGTAAATCTTCACAATTTGTAAGTCAACAATTGTTGTAAGTAATTCAGGCTTGAATTTGCATTACGCTCAATGAAAAGTTGATCTTCTTGCCCCTCGAGACTGGTTCTGACCGTGACAATCAGGATTGAAAGTGTTATCTCTGGAACCAAACACGCAGACAGCCATTTCTCTGTGGCGCTCATATTCAGCTTGCTCTTTATGTTTTAACTTTTAATTTCATCTCATTCCGGATTTTTCTCTAACGAAATCGGCAGAAAGGACCTCAGGAATATAACTTCGAAGTGAACTGCGCGATGTTTTTTCTTTAAAAAATATTATCACGCCTCCTCAAGTTGATTAAAATATCCGCTAAGCTTTCAGTTGTAGAGGTATTTTCAATTTATGAATCAATAAATAAAGTTATTAAGATGCATATTAATTACATTAATTATACCTATTAAGATGCACAATTATTATGCATGTTTTCTTTTGAATCCACGAAGTCGCTAACTTTCATTTAGAAAAGTGCATATTTATGGTTGAATTTTGATCATTATCTTATGTTTTCTACCTAACACCAGACTTCTCGATCCTATTGACGTATCCAAAAGTCTATGCCTAACACTTACGACAATTGTAAATATAACAATCCAACTACCACTTAAAAATTGTAGTAGGCTAGATCATACTGGAGGCTATTCCTTTTTTTTAAATCTGATAAAAAAACACCTCCCTTCAAAAGTGACCAAATTTTGCAAGCCTTGAAAAGTTTTTAAAAGTCGACAACAATTGAAATTCATCTGCTGATCAATTTAGTGGTGAGAACTCTCAAATTTAGTTTTCAAATTGGCGAGAATATTTGGCAATTTAATCATTTCCGCAGTCAATTTAGCATTAATTTAGCAGATTAGGTACATGTACCTACATATAATGGTGACGATGCGAGAGCAATTGATATTGAATATCGCTTCAACTACAAGTTAAATAGTGAAAAAAATAAAAAATTTAGTCTACCTCGCCTATTTTGTGGCAGCTTAGCATTTCTCCAAGTCTAAATATGGATAGTTAAGCAATAAACAAGGCAATAGGAAATTGTTTTGAAAAAACAGAATGATGAAGGACGGAGTAATAGTGATAGACTGTGAAGTATAAAATTTTCAAAAGGATACTTTCAAAGTTAAATACAAGTTTAACATTTATAAATCAAGAAGTGCTTGCCTAAAACTTGTGACAGAAAGAAGATTTGTTGTATATAATCACAATGTATTCCCTAATTTTCGAATGAGAAAAACACTCCCTACATAAGTGACCAAATTTAACGAGCCTTGAAAATTTATGAAAAGTCGACAACAATGAGCATTCACAATACATATATTGATCAATTTAGTGGTTAGAACTCTCATACTCGCATTTAGTTTTCAAATTGGCGAGAATGGCTACCAATTCAATCACTTCCGCGGTCAATTTAGCATTGATTCAAAAGGTTGCCTCTTGATAAAACAATATAGACCTACATGCAATGATGACGATGCGGGAGTAATTGATATTGAATATGGTTTCAAATCCAAGCAAAAGATCTCTGAGACAAATAGCAAGGCTGGGTAAAAACTTGTATTGGGTATACCCAATACACGTTTTGGTCCAAACTTAGGATGAAAACCAGTTTAAATAAATGAATGAAATCAAGTAAACGAAGTGCATTCTTTGTATTTTGTGCTGACATAAAGATTCTTCCATAGGCCAAAATTCCTATTGGACCCATGAGAAGTGTGGTATTCATGGTAAACGATTTATTATTGCAATAATTGTAATTAGTAGCCTAAGTACATATATTGCGTCATAAAGTTTTTCTTTAATTTAAACTACACTGATACACTGACTAATTGAAGATATTTGATTTCATTATGATTGAGTTACACATTTCTCAAAGCAAAGCAATCGTTTTTATTTTATCATTCAGAGATATAAAAAAACTTCATAAATATTATAGCTGCGCAGTAAGTGCATGGTTAAACATATTTAGAATACGAAATCGGAATGAATTTATTTTTTGGATAAATATCGGCTGTCGCAGAATGTTAAGGGTGCGAAGATATAAAATATGCGGAATATATAAAATTCAATATGCACAAATGCAACAAAATACATGCAAGCTTACAGTAGATACAATATGTGTGAACTTTCAATGCGCGGTATTGTCAAGCCCAGAATGAAATAGCTAATGATTATAAGTATTTCATTTTTGAAATATTCTGTGAATCCAGTGGAAATTTGATAAAATATCTGAACTTTATGCTCTTATCCTGCAGCTCTCCTAAGATTCAAACAAAAATATTAATTTTTCTAACTTGATCTGTATTATTCAGCATTAATAGAAAACCCAAGTTTTGTATCATTTACCCAAGGTCCAATCTTGCAAATACGAATTGTCTGCTTCCCCTATATTGTAGCAATCTAAGATTTGTGCAAGTATAGATATGAAAAGTTAGATAATAAACAAAATGAAGTTTATTTTGAAAATGACAGAATGATGAAGGCCAGAATAATAAAGAATGATAGTGTGAAGTATTGGATTTTTAATGAGATAATAAATACAGTCGATCAGCGCAAGTACCTCATCTGCGCAATATCCGACAAGAACATTACAATAAATATGCCGCTTCGCAAGGTGAACGGAAATGAACTGACCGAACTGACATTTTTTAATGAACTGAACTGTCTAGCGCATTATTAACGACGAACTGAGTGAACGACCGAAATCGTCAAATGAATGAGGAAATGATAGAACTGAAAAAATTGCCTCATTCGAATGCACTGGCATGCAGCCTGCAATGGAAGTTTATTGAATGCCAAGATCTGTGAGTAAAAATGGAAACTTATGTATGCCTATAGATCCTGTACAAAATATTTTAGACTACTTCTGATATGCATGCTCCGTAGTGAGCGCACATGTAGCTATCCATATAGTCAAAGTGTCTAAATTATGGATGAACTCACCATATTCTATTGATGCTATACAGCACATGCTGTGTCACCCAAAGAAGATAGCTGACCGATGACGGAATACTTAATGAAGACTCATAGTGTAGGTGCATGCGGATCATAATAGTTGATGAACATCCATGTCTTGTTCAGAGGTAGAGCGATTTATCGCATCAGGCACCACAAGTTTTATTGCATGCACCTCATGATACATTTATAAACCGCTCTGACTTTTGAACAAGACATCCAATCAACTTCAAACTTAAGATAATGGCATTCAGTGTGTGTACCGGTATCGGGGATATTTGGTCTCGTTTAACTATCGACCAAATCAATTGGAAAGAAGTTTTAAGATAAGGAAAATTAGTTCCGGTAATTAAAGCTGATAAACTTCTTACTTTGTAAAACTAATTTTTATTATCAAAAAATTGGTCTACTTCATCGCAGTGATGCATACCAATAAACAGTTCTGAATATGCTTCAGATCTGCTATAGGTACCTATACCGTTTTTAAATATTTGTCGATGTACATAGACTTTTCTGCAATTTGCGCCTGTAGTGCACCTAATAATAGCAACTACGACTGCAGTGCACTTAAATTGCAGGGGAGGAGCATCTCGAAGTCGTGCGCACACATGGAAGGGGTAGGTCGCCAAATGCGTGCACTTGTGTGTAGGGGAGGGTGGGTATTCGAAAAAAAGGATCTTTTGTGTGCGCACTATATGGATGCCCCTTTCTTCGAGAGATCTAAACGTCGCTTGTTGAGTTGATTGTTAACTAATCGGATAACCTCAATGCACTGAATGGTGATGAACTAAATGAAGCAATAAAAAGAGCAACTTCTAAAGAAATAGTATAATGAAATTTGTAAAATGCTTAGTGAATAGTGACAAATGCAAGGGATGCGTTGAATTATCGAGAGAAAAGAAAGTCTCGGGTTGGTTATTTTGCTTGCCGATTCAACGACATGAATATGCTCAAATTTGGATTCCGAGATGTTAAAACACTGCGCTATGGTTTTGCGATGGAACGTATCTCAACAGTTCGTACCTGTGGACAGCATAATAGCATCGATCGTAGTTTAACTTGCACGAAGGGAGGCCACATGTCTTTGAAATTCCTTGGCAAATGCTCTAAAGGAACTTTCATGCGATGTCCAATCGGAGCCAATGTAAATTTTAACAAGTGAAAGTCTGTACATTAGGCTCTAATGCAGCAGAGAAAGCGCGACTAGACAAATCTGCTCTAGGAGTATGTACTCCCATTGATGGAACTTCGTTCGGGTTGCACCCCTGGTGCACAATCCCGTAGAATATATTTGAATAGAATAGAAAATGCATTTATTGTCCAAAATCACATTACAAAATGCTTTGCATGTAGGCCTACATGCATGTAGGTAACATTCACAAGCAACAAAGATGATCATTCATGTGAGTATTGGAGAAAAGGACCAGTGGACCCTCAGCAAGGGGTATTTATCTGGCCCTTTCACTAACAGTACCTGTATACATATGAAATATGAGGCTCATCAACAAAAACAAACAATTCCACAAAATCAGCTTTTTTCAGATTCTTTTTCGATAATTATACCTTTTCCATTAATTATTATCAAACTCCCTTCCTATCTCCACTATGTTGAACTATGCGTTCTACATTTTCTAATGTAGAACGGAATTTCTATGAATCAAAATACATGTAATCCAATGGGCTACCGTGCTACATTTTTTTACCCTACAATGCACCCAAATTGCAAGTAAGCTTAGATGATATCTTGGGTATAGATAATAAGGCTATACCTCATGCAAATGCCAGTTAAATATCGGTTCACTTGAAATTCAAATGAAGGAAATGCACATAGAAGTAGATAATAGTACTTTCTATGGTATTGTTAATTTCTATGGAAATGCATGACATCAATATTGGATAGGCTATCTACTAGGACTTTGGATGCCATGGAAAGCCAACCACGTTTGTGTTCTTAGCAGATTGTCTATATCGTCACTGGTCCATAGAGTTCATTGACATTTCTTGATCGTTTGATAATAGTGATATAACTACTCCATCTGTACTACCATAGAAAGATGTAGCACTCGGCTTCGCCTCGTGCTACATTTTCTGTGGTAGTACAGATGTCGTAGTTATATCACTATATTGACACAAACTGCAAAGTAGATGTCACAAATGATTTCTACGGATAAACATTGATATTGTTCATGCTCATGTAATCAAGGATCATTATTTTACAAAATGCAGATTTGCATGACGTTCTATGGTATTGTTAATTTCTATGCTCAAAGCAAAGGCGTCCATGGCAAAGGCATGTTATGAAAACTGCAAAATAGATGTCACAAACTGCAATATTAATTGTCACTTTTACACGGTTAGTTGTAGTCAAACGATATCAAGTGAAATATGCCACGTCGAGTAAATTCTTCCGACAGAAGTCATTAGTAGGGCCCAACCTAATTCACGGCAAAAAAATCGTGATTTCACGGAAGATTTTTTGAAGTAGACCAAATTTCACGGAAATTTCACGGGATAAGAGTTAACGGTAAAAGAACGTTCGAGACATGACAACAAACGACGGTATGACTTAAAACGCATAACATTGAACAACCGCAAAAATAAGAATGCTATATTCATGCACAGAGTAACAAGATTTTTCAAATAGGAAACGCATTTAATTGAGTCAGTTTTTTGAGTTCTTTGAAACCATCACTTGGCTGGCTAAATTGCTCGCTGACATTGCCTGCCGCTGTGGAGCGTTGACATTGTTGTAAAGACTGACGCTTCTTTCGGCATCCACACTGTTGTTCGGCACAGACAAGTACTTCAGCGCCAGCCGACTCAGCAATGGAAATCTTTCACTGCTCGCAAACCAAAAAGATGTCACGGACGTGTCAGCTGGAGTGCTTACAGCCATTTCTTTGTAAGCTGCGAATTCAGCCATGACGCGACGATCATCCATTCCGGGTATGATCTGCACCAGTTCATCGCATGGCAGGAGAGATACTTGCTTGAAGTCAAACACCCGCACAGACTTCATAAATTTCAGTCCAGGTTGAGAAAATCGACGACCTTCACATCTGTAGTACTGACTTAATTTGCAGACAGTGTCTTCATAAACTTTTTTGTACTTCTCGGTGGCAATGTTTTGTTCATACTCTGCCCAGGCAAGCAAATCCATCACTTTGTTGTAAGTCAAGTGAATGTGAACATGGCTGGATTCAAACCATGTCAACAAATCCACGAGTCGGAGCGCATTTGCAGCTATGAATTGGACATCTTCAGCGATGCCTTTGTGATCTTGAAAAAGCTCATTGATTTCAGTCATTGCAACTGTTGCGTCTCCGACTTCCAATTCGTTAGCAATGAAATCTTTGTAGTACTGGATGTATTTGGCATGGTGGATGACCGCCCTGAACCAGCTGTTCCATCTGGTAACCACAGGGGAAGGAGGTAACGAAACTTCAGAGCCAGTTTCCAAAGCTAAGAAATGTTTGTATCGACGTTTTCGAGCAGAGCAGTGAGTAAAGATAGACTTAAACAAGGCCACAAAACGGTTCACAGATTTGAAGTTTTTTTGCCATGTCTCACCAACCAGATTGATAATGTGCGCATTGCACGTGCAATGAATAGCGTTTGGTAAAACTGGTTCCATCTTCTCAAAGGCTTTCAACATATAAGACGCGTTGTCAGTAACGACAGCACTGACGTCATCATAGGAAATTCCGAAGTTCGCCCGACACGTGAGTACGGCTTGGCTCACAGTCACACCATTTACTTGCTTAAGGTAAACGACTTCAGCCAAATAAGCAGTGAGGCTAGCCTGTGGAGTTTTAATTCCTGGGATAAAGAGAATATGTAGACAAGACCTGTCCTGAGAATCGCTGGCTTCATCAGTAACAACTGCAACGGATGGCGCTGCAGACAGAAGCTCTTTCAATTGTTGTTTGTGATTGGAAAAGACCTTCGTTTGATAGTCCGTTCGCAAGTGCTGAGAAGCAGGTAAAAGCCCGAGGTTTGTAACATGGCTTTGTAAGTATTTGCGCAACGAGGGATGATCTAATTTTTCCAAAGGAATATTAGCTGCCGTAAATGCTTCAACCAATTCATAAACAGACACATTACGTTCATCTCGAGCCTGTGTGTGACGTGAAAACATTCCAGCAACAGTCGCCTGTCTTTTTGTGTTTTTCTCTTGTAGGTCTTCGCTAGCTTTTCTTTTACAAATATGAACTGATGATTCTAAGTGTCTGTCAATACTTCCTTTCCGGGTGTGATCGAGCGTTACGTTGCAATAAGAACAAAATAATTTTCCAGAATCGGCATGCAAAGTTCCTTTTGGATACTGTCTAGCTCGATCTGCACAAGAGACATGCTTAGCTTTCTTCATTGTTGACATAATGCACTTTAAAAACCGATTTCAAAATTTGGCTGCGATTAAACAACAAATATCAAATACGTACTATTTTCTTTTAACACTCTACGAGCTAGATGAATTCGACCGTACGTTCCACTCACCTCACGCGATTGGTGTTTCATTGCTACCCTATTCATTTCCCCATTGGCCATCGCACACTTCATCACTGCTTCTGCGTGTGAGTGTGAGGAAAGACGCGTGCGAGTGAGTGTGACGCGTGCATCCTCTTGCCGTGAATTTATGCAAAGTAAGCCAAAGAGGATTATTGATTATTTTCCCTGAAGCTGCTGTCAAAATTCTCTCTAAACAATGGACCTCAATAACCTCAATCAAATCTGGCTACACGAGTGCGAACTTTGAATCTTCTTTTCTGTAGCTTGTGAATCAAGTCATCTAAGTCAACATCGAAAAGGAACCCACGAAGATACACAATATACATTTCAGGTTGTTTGAAAACATGATAAATTTCTGATAAATACTTAAAAAATAACTTTTTCGCAGAATTTCACACAAGCGCACATTTTCACGGAAGGTTGCTGATTTCACGGAAAATGTCACGGCCGTGAAATCGTGAATTAGGTTGGGCCCTAGTCATTAGATTAAAGCCTACGAAGACAGTCGTGATTATATCGCACTTGCCAATGCAATCTGCATCAATCGAAGGACCACTTATCGAATCATAAGCACCTTTAAGAGACAGCACCGTCGAGAAGCTCTACCTGCTACTCGAGCAGGGAGAAGCAAGATTCTCTCTCAAGAAATGCTGGACTCTCTGATTGCCTTTGTACAAGAGAAACCGACAGAGACTTTGTTGGAGATGAGGGGGAGATTGTTGAGTCAATTTCCATCACTCCCACCTAACCTCAGTCTAACAACAATTTCTCGCGCGCTGGATGGTTGCCTGATCACCCTGAAGCTCTTGCGATCCGCGCCAACTCAATGGAATATCGCTGACGTCAAAGAAGAGAGAGCAACGTACGTTTCATGGTTTATGAGAGAAGGCATTCAGGGACATGCCATCTTTATCGACGAATGCGGGCTTAATGTCTGGACTGCGAGGACTCAAGGCCGATCGCCTCAAGGAGAAAGGGCAGTGCGCATCGTTGAAGGACAGAGAGGGAGGAATTTGACTGTTTGTTTAGCAGTTTCGCGAACATTTGGACTCGTGCACTTCATGTTTGTCGAGGAAGGAATGACAAAAGACACTTTTTCAAGCTTCATTAGCGAAGTAGTGCACTTCTTTTCGATGAGTCCATCTTTCTGATTTATGACAATGCTCCTTCACACAGAGATTGCCCTCAACCTCCTAGTGACGATCATGAGCTGGAGCCACTCCCAAGATATAGTCCCTTTCTTAATATGACAAACAGGGCCATATCCTGCTTAAAAAGTGATGGGAAGCGAAGACTGACGGATCCTCGTATGCAGTCGATCTTCAGTGGTCAAACTGCCGCTCGATCTGCTGGAGTTACTCTTCACCGACATCGAATGAACATTCTTAGACAGCAGATCGAGGAAGCAATGTCATCAATCACATCTTTCAAATGCCATCAGTGGCATAATCGCTCTCTTTTTTACACAGAGAAGTGCCTGAATAATGAGGACATTGCTGACTAGTAGGTTCAAAACTTGCTGTTCTTTATTTTACAAATGCCTTGTCAAACATTGTCGCGTATTTGTTTTATCTTATCGCAATAAGCTAGATGGAAAATAATGGGAAATTGGTCATTATAAAACTTGGGGTTTACGGCCTTCACTGAACATGGAATCACGAAGATTTCGGCCTATAATGAGATTAACATAGAACATTTGCATTACATCTACTCATCTACTATACAATGTTTATCCGTAGAAATCATTCGTGACATTTATTTTGCAGTTTGTGTCAATAATTAATGGAAAAGGTATATATTTATAGAAAGATTACAGCAATCGTGAATGAGTAAAAAAATATATACATGTTCATCATTTGGGCTTCTAGAATGAATCCATTTTGCAAATTAGGTATTTTTTTAAACTGCATTTGAATTGTTTTCATAATTTCTAGTTCGAGCATTTTGAAAAAAATTCCACGTGCAAGGAAATTGAAATGCACAAATTTTTTGTTCTAACAACTTTTTACAGTGCGGTAATTTGAAATATTCTAGTCGTCTAGTGGAAGACAGGACATAATGTTGATGAATATATGGCAAAAACGACTAATTAAATACTTAAGGGGAGTATTAGTAGTTCGTACTAATACTTAGCTTCCCATAAATTGCTCATCTTTATAGAATTGAAGTTGTAATGACTGCCTTTCTTTTCGATGAATTATTTTGATAAATGACTGATGAATTCTTTATAATCAACAACCCGATTACTTGTTTCCACTGCCATATATTATTCAGCAATACTTAATTAAAGGTAAACAAAGTTGATCATAAACCATGTGAAAAGTATTTAGTGGCATGAGATTTCTTAGTCTACAGAATATTGCAGTGAATTTCTTTAATTACTAACAGTCGCGACATGTATATCGAATTTTAATTTGTCATTAAATTTTATTCCATGAATCTTTGTATGCTTAACTTGCATTGAGTTAGATCTCTCAATTTCCAGACTTTTGGATGATTCATGTTCATATTTGTGGTTCAAAGCGGAAAAGATAATGCATTCACATTTATTTGTATTTAGTGTCAACTTGTTGCATTTTATCCTTTTTAGGATGCCATTTGGTCATATCTGAGCTTTATATAGTGCACCATTTAAAGTTTTGTCACTTACAACTAAATTTATGTCATTAGCAAAAAAGCTGAGTTCACCGTGATAATTGATATTTTTATGTCTTATGCAGATTAAGAACAAGAGTGGTCCTAAATGGATCTCAACTCTTTAGATTGAACGTTATTGATAATCACAGTATGAGGTTTACTTTTTAGATATGTTGAAACCAGTCATGCATAAAGCCACGGATGCCAAGTTTTTATCATTTGTTTAATAGTAGCTCTGTATTGACTGCATCAAAGACTTTGTTCTGTCGAGATTTAATCCTGTGGTAACTAGTGGCATGAGGTTGTGCATTCACACATTGTTTGTTTGGTGTCAAGCATAGAAATAAACTGTTTATCTGAAGTTCGCTAGAATGGAAATTGACTCAAGGTCGCGGTACATCCGGGGAAGCTAAGTTGAGGCATGAAGAACCAATTAAAACCTTCAATTTACTCATGTGACTGATTCTAACCCAATGATACAGACGTTGGCAGGTGCATCTAAGTGAAAATGCGTGCGATTTATGTGCCGTTATTGTGCATTGCATGAAGCTTAATTTCCATTCTAGAGATTTTATTGTTTGTCAATTTCTATGGTGTCAAGAATACACGGTTCAGGCTGACCAGTTATATTTTCAATTTGACTGCATTGGGTTGATAAAATGCTCAAGTTGCAATTAACAACACATTAGTAACTTCATAATTGGCTTCTCAATTGTAAATTTTGTCTGTCATGTTCAGGAGAGCGAGACTAGCGGAGCACTTTTTCCTAAATCCGAATTGGTTTTCATATAGCACAATGTTTTTATCTAAGTAGTTAAAAATCCTCTTGTGTACTAAATTTTCAAACATTTTGGTGATATAACTTTTAGTAGAAAAATTGGTCTGTAGTTTGACGGAACTTCCTATCTCCTATCTTGTAGATGGGTATTATAATAAACATCTTTAGACAGCTGGGATAAATGCCACAATTCACTTATCCCTTACAAAATTCGCTTAGGTGTGAAAACACGCTTAGGGAACATTACTTGAAAATTTTCAGTGGCAATTAATCATTCGTTGATTTTCTGCTGTTTATCATATTATTCAGTGTTCCTTTGAACTCTGTGATACCCTCATACCTGTAGGAAGTGAAGTTGTAGTCACAGTAGTCTTCTTTGTTTGAATGATCTTTGCTATTTTTAGATTTTCAGTTGCGTTTACAAAATGGTCGCTCAAAAAATTTGCGATGTCATAGCAGTAATAAACTGTCCCTTCATCTGTGTGTAATACTGCAAGAGTGTTATCAGCCCTGTATTTCCCTCTCATGATGTTTATATGCTTCCATAGTTCCTTTGTATCGTTTTCAATAGATGAAAATAATCTATTGTAATACATATATCTCCTTTCAACAGACAAAGCAATGTCTTTGAATTTTTTTGCATAAGCTTTGCAATTTATTTCATTTTCCTCAAATTTTGAAGTTTCCATTTTTTATAATTTAGTGTTCTTTTTGTGGCAGTTTTTAATTCATCTAAAACCCTTTGTCTAAAACCCATCTTTCTTTCTGAACATTTTCCTTGAAATTCTCTTTAATGGAAAATTTCATCGTGCAGTTTTGTTAATTAACTCATCCAGAAAGTCACAGAATTTTTCTGACATTGAAAGATATGGTTTTGATGCTTTATTAATAAAGTCTCTGTTTTCAAAAGTGCCTTTTCTGTGCCTTCTTTAGTATAAGATCCTGTATGTGCCCTGTCTTGCATGGTGCATTTCATAGTCAATGAGTTTTGCCTAACTATGAGATATTGGCTATAGTGGTCTGTTAAGTATAGACTATATTGCCTGCAAATATTCTATTTTTCTTATCATACAGTTATCAATTGTTAATGAATATCTGATCGATTACTGTTTTAGAATCCTTTGCTTCGTAAGTCGCCGTACAGATTAATGGAGAGAAATTGCAATTTATCAGATGATCAGAAGTTTTACCAGTTGACTAATCTAGATCCTTATTTAAGTCGATGTTCAGGTCACCAGCTATTGATATCCTTTCTGCTTTACGTAAATTCTTTATGTTGTCCTTAATACTTTCAGTAAAAGCTTTGATGTCCAATGATGGACTGCAATAAATGCACATAATGCAGCTTTCAGAGCACAATTCGCTCTTAAAATGTAGCCATAATGTTGCCAGTTACTTGTCTTGTTGCTTTCAACAAAAGTTATTTCTATGCATGAAGCCTCAGTATGTGCCGCTTCACCTCCACTTTCATTTAACACTACAAGCGCCGACTTACAGATATACCTATAAGCGCCAAACCCGTCAATTGACGATTGCTCATCTTAGCCACTGTTTATGTATTTTTTCTGTTCAAGAATGCCGTACAAGAGATATATTCGTTCAAGACTACAATATCAGACACCTACACTACATAAAGCCAAATGAAAACAATAGCCTACAATTTATTCAATAGGCCTATCTATTTTGATTGCTGAATGTGAATATTTTTATTCCATCTATCAGTCAGATTCAGATATCTTATTTTCGCACGTTGCTGTATACACACCATGGTGTAGAGAGTTGGATTTTAGTTAACTCTCTACATCAGACCATAAACAGCTTAACTAGGCGAACAACGGTATATGCAACGGACACAGTCGAGTCATAGCAACACCGACGTCATTAGAGAATCCCAGATACCTGAGCTTTTTCACACTCTTTGAGATCTGAGGGGGATCCAGCGGACCCCTTTTACAGATTCTTAATTTACTTGCCTAGATCGATATCAAACATTGGGAAAGTTAATTTCTACACCTTTTCCATGTCTATTTCAGATATTTCCAAATCGATTTCAGATCTTTCCAAATGAATTTCAGACATTTACCAAATGTCCCATAGCGCTGAAGCGACATGACAAATATCAGACGAGGCCAGAGGCCGAGGCTGATATTTAAGTCAGGTCGCTGAAGCGCTATGGCACATTTGGTATGTCCTATAGCTTGGACAAATATGCAATCAACCATGGAAATCTAGTTGTCCATGGATCAACAAAAAAACAGCTTTGTTGAGACTCCCATCGTCTGTGTGTTGAAATGATTTCTAGGCATCCCTGCCATTGAAAAATGATTACACATGAATTCAAAATTTAGATTGAATCAGGAATATCAATGAGTTGATCACAATTTGAATTCTGATTTAGCATACTGGTTGATGATGGCAAATTGCAGTCGCTTTAGAGATGAGAACCTTGAATCTGCGAGACTGTTGAATAATTTAATATGTCCCAATACTGACAGAAATACCAAATCAACAATGAGAATTTTCAGTGACTATTTAGAACACAAAAAGTTGGATATTGACAAAATAGTTAACGACCACAAATTATTAGATGACACATTGTCTAGTTTTTTTCTGCAGTTATAAAAGAGAATGGAAAGGATTACAAAAAGAATTCCTTTCTATCACTTAAGAATGGGATTCGGCGTTATTTGAAAGAAACGTATGACGTAGACATTTCAAACAAGACCATCTACAAACAAGGCTGGGATATGTATCGCGCGAAACTTAAAGACATCAAACAGAAGGGACTCGGGAATACCGTTCACAAACCCAAAATTCAGTCAGAGGATCTTGTCAAATGCTATGAAAAGTTAGATGTAACAGAAGGAAAGGGATTGCAGAGAAAGGTTTTCATAGACATAATTGTGTATTTTGGAGTACGAGGACGTGAAGAGCTTCGAGAAATGACCGCCAACTCTTTTAAAGAGGAAAGCGATGTCAATGGTGCTAGATGGTTTCGGTTAATACCAAAATTTGACAAGAACCATCGAGAAGACGCTAACCAATCCGATTTTGATGGAGGAGTCATTCCGATGGTCCTAAACTCATCTATGTGCCCTTTTGATTCTCTGAAAGCGTACATATCAAAAAGAAGTCACAGATGTGAAGCATTTTGGCAAATACCGAAGAAAAATGTCAATAGTGGAATGCCCATTTGGTATGATGGTGTACCGTTGGGGAAATGCACCCTGGAAAATATGATGAAAAACATTAGCAAAGAGCTTGAATTGTCGAAATTATACACCAACCATTGTGGCAGGGCCACCACCGTCTGCAAACTTAAAGAAAAAGGATTTTCTGATCGCGAGGTGATGAGTGTGACAAAACACAAATCGCCGCAATCATTAACTGCATATGATTGGGTTGAGAGCAAAAGGAAAGTGGAGATGGGAATGCAGATTGCCGAGAAATGTTTTCGAATAAAGGATATCTCCAAATCGGTTTCGTTCAGCACAAGTTTGCAAAGCAACTTACTGGACGATATACAAAATGACGATACCGATATACGAAGAGACAGGGAGCCAGGAACTAAGAAGATGAAGATAACTACATCATGGGGACTAATTGAACTGGACTTATAATTTCTTTTCGCTTCCCTTTCAAAGTTATATAATGTTGTATTTCATCATTTGAATATAATGATATTGTAGAGCTACTGCATGAATATTGCTTTTATATAGTCTCAGGGAAGGGTCTTCATTAGTTCTATTTAATTTGGTAAACGATGAAAATCAGTAATAGCTAAATTGTAGATATTCCTTATTAAATACATGCTGATGTGATACAAAAAGTAATGTAGTAATATGGACCGCGATGGAGGTCTGTAATGGACAAAGAAATCTAAGGGCGCGAGATTTCTTTGTCCATTACAGACCGACTTCAAGGTCTATATTGCTATTGTTACCCATTTCATCGAAGCTTTCATCTTTCTATGATCATCATTCCATAATATGCCCTTATGCATAAAAAAGTTTAGCAAAATATGTTAGCAAAGTATGAGCGGTCCGCAATATGCAAGCATTCAAAAAAATGATATTTTGATACACAGATATCATTGATCATCTCTCACAGAACGTCATGCATGGCTAGAGCACATAGCATCTTTGTTTATTAATGTTTTTGATAATTTACTTTACTAGCTACTTTAGTCTGTATCAGGGCTGCAATCCATCGATTTTTGACCCAGGCGCCAAACAACCGAAATATTGATATAATCAACGGGTCTACATTTAAAGCAGCCAATAATATGCTGAAGACCGAAGTTGGGCAGTATCTCAAGAGTGGAGCAGAGCAACGTAAGCAAACAGTTGAAATTGAGCAAAATGACTTGGCCCGTCTTTCTTCATACTTCAATCGGTCAACACCAGTTCGCCTACAGCAAGAAGTATGGTATAACATTGAATATAATTTAGGGATGAGAGGAAGGGAAAATATGCGCGAGCTAACGGTGCATACTTTCAGTAAAGAAAAAGATTCAAGCGGAAGAACTCACATAAAAATAAATGAAACGCATCTATTGAACAATGTAAAGGCATCATTGTCGTTTAAGGAATTCGATGACTTGAAAAAGTCAAAAATGTATGAACAAGAAGACAAGTCCCATGGCCCCGTCGAGGCATTTGACATTTACTCATCTAGAATCCATGATCCTAAAATATTATGGCCAAAAGACTCGAAAAGTTTTGAAAATGACGACCAATGGTATCACAGGAATCTCGTCATTGGAAAAAATACCCTAGGAAAAATGATGCCAGAAATTTCAAAAGCCGCATCATTGTCAAAAACCTATACAAATCATTCCGTTCGTTCTACAGTTATAAACCAACTCTATGATAAGGGATTTTCGAAAGAGCAAATTTGCAAAGTCACTGGACACAAGAATTCGAGAAGTTTGGAATCCTATATTAGGAAAAGATGTAGCGACCAAGAAATGTTCAATATGAACAAATCACTATACAATTCTCTACATTCCCAAAGTCAACTACAATTACGAGAACAACAGCGGACATCAAGTACATGTACATCATCACAGATTGACAGGCCAGAAGCTGCTACAAGTACTACATGTACACGAGAATTTCAAATTGCGTCAAGCTCCACCTCTCAAGATGAGTCACAATTCCAAACAATATCATCTATGAAAGTTGCAGAAAACGTAACAATACACGGACCATCAACGAAAAAAATGAAAGTTGTTTGTAGAGGTGATGAAAACATTATCGAGATTCATTTCTCGTAATCAGACTGTTTCAATTCTACATGTAGGGGCCTATATGATTTTGTTGTTTTGTTACTCTTTTAAATCATATATATCTGTATATATAATATCTGTATGTATGCATGTTTGAATAGCAATTTTTTTCGGCCCGTAATATGCTTCTTCATGATTATGCAATATCTACAGACATAGTGGGTAACAATAAACGAAAAGTGAGGTACAAAAAGTATTATCAAACTCCCTTCCTATCTCCACTATGTTGAACTATGCGTTCTACATTTTCTAATGTAGAACGGAATTTCTATGAATCAAAATACATGTAATCCAATGGGCTACCGTGCTACATTTTTTTACCCTACAATGCACCCAAATTGCAAGTAAGCTTAGATGATATCTTGGGTATAGATAATAAGGCTACACCTCATGCAAATGCCAGTTAAATATCGGTTCACTTGAAATTCAAATGAAGGAAATGCACATAGAAGTAGATAATAGTACTTTCTATGGTATTGTTAATTTCTATGGAAATGCATGACATCAATATTGGATAGGCTATCTACTAGGACTTTGGATGCCATGGAAAGCCAACCACGTTTGTGTTCTTAGCAGATTGTCTATATCGTCACTGGTCCATAGAGTTCATTGACATTTCTTGATCGTTTGATAATAGTGATATAACTACTCCATCTGTACTACCATAGAAAGATGTAGCACTCGGCTTCGCCTCGTGCTACATTTTCTGTGGTAGTACAGATGTCGTAGTTATATCACTATAATGTCATATGTTTTCGATATCTTCAAAACTTAGAAATCTTCATATTGAAGTGAATGACATGACGAATGCAGCGCTTGGAAAATACATTGGCTGCATAGATAAGCTATAGGACATCTCCAGATGGATTTCAGGTTTCTCCAATTGAATTTCAGATATCTACCACAGGCTCAACTTTGAAGATATCTGAAATCCATCTGGAAATGTCTGAAATCGATTTGGAAATATCTGAAATAGAAATGGAAAAGGTGTAGTAAACCATGATGTCTGCGTGTATCAGATCGATATAACTTATCTTTTTATTGTCTTTCATCCTTCTTAGTCAAACATGCGAAAATGTGATGTTTTTATAATTCAACGACATTTAGCACAGCATCTGTTGTACTAGGAAGAGGTTTCACGCTGCTTGCTGTCACCACATAACCTCAAATAGTTAATTTCAAATAAATTGATTTATTCCATGCAGCGGTACCTTCACATTTGTTCATTTTTCAAATTTATTCATTTCCATCGGAGGCCTACAAAGAGCCATAATTGCTACGGTTTTAGACCCTCAAAACAGCTGTGGAGATCTCAAACTCATCAATTACGACTACTAAAACCTTGTCAACAGTCTGTTTTTAGTGTTGAACTATGAATATAATGATGGCTTCCACCTTGAAGATTGATTTATGCCGGGTTGTTCATATAGGCCGACTAGTTATGCGCTATCATTTGCGAAAGCAAATAATTCGCATTTCGCGATTTTCTAACACAACGCACATACACGAGCATGTTGTAAACAATGTAAAAATGAAGTTCACTCATTATGCATCATTGTGGACATGCACAAAACCATCTTCCATCTGTTGGTAAAATTTTTGATGGGAATTTCTACACCCTCTAAGGAGGGGCCTATCTACCATACTTCTACTGACTCAATTGAAATAGAATGTTGCATGCAGAATCACTGTCAGAAATGATGAGTTTGGATATGAATGCCTCATATATCGATTACAATTTGTTCTAATACAACTTATTATTTTCTTTAATGATGATAAAAAAATGAGTAACAAATAATTGGGGGAGCTTGATAATTGATCATCACTACGATAAAAACAGTACAAGAATGTCATATGACATGATTACAGATCTCATTGTGTAAGAAAAGGAAGGCATGAAATCAATTTTTTAATCAATAAGCAATTGATATCGCAATAGTCATCAATTGACGGCATCAGCGCTTGGAGGTATAAAGACCTGTGTTTCATATATCTATGTAATTTTCCAATAGCCACATAATTTTTCTGTAATGATGCTGTAAATTAAAAAAATGTCATAAAAGGAAAATTGAAACCAACACCTGGTTCAAAAATTAGAAACATTTTAAATTCTAAAATCGTCAATTGAAGGGTTCGGCGCTTCTAGTGTCAAAGATGACAAAACATAGTTAAATTTGTAGCCTGGTAGCATATTTCTAAACATTTGAATGCAATTCTGCCAAATTTCAGAAAGTATAATAGGTATTTTGTGAAGCCAGAAGGGCAAGATAAAAAATATTGTCCTGCGACATTTTTCATATCAATGGCAGTTTACGTTCACAGATTTCGAAGATAATTATATTTATATTTGTTTCCAAATTCAATAAAAGCACACTTAGTTCTCGAAAATTTCGATTTAAGAAGCGAATACTCATCTGAAGGATAGTTTAGGATAGTTGATGTATCATCTGATTGCGTACTTTAGCGATTTTATTTAGGTCAAAACTATTGATGCACTCACAACGCTACAATCACCAATACCACAACTTCGCACAGATGACATGTTCACATACTATAAAATCATAAACAATCATCAATTCTACAAATCTACATATAAATCATGAAGTGTGCTTCGCGATTTCACTCGGATGTTAGAAGAGTTTTCGTCTTTTCTTAGAAACACTGTTCGTTCCATAGTCCACACAAATTTGAAATTCCATTTTTATGCAAAGTCTTTTGTCTCCTTCAAAAGAAGATATCGAGCATTTGTTAGATTTTCATTTACAAAATTGTTTTTGTTACGAAAAAAGTTTCAATTGTTTTACGTTATTTTATTCGTTCCTAGCTATGGATTTTACGTTTCCTTTTGCTTGCCAGTGCACTAGTATCAATGCTATGTTACTTCGTTTATGTGTGCGAATTTTTTAGTGGTTCCCCAAACTACGATTCACTTGTTAGACAATCAATTGTGAGTGGGCTAAAGAACGAAATCTACTTGCTTGGCGATGAATTATGAATTATGCCGATCCGATCGAAATGCATTGGAAAAAAATCTTTCGTCCTAGCAACAAAGTGATTGTTGCTTCAGAAAAAACACTTTCAATAAAGTAGGCCTATATATTGTCACAAAAGAAGATAAGAAGGAACCAGATCTCCTTGAGAAGGAACGTGTTGATGCTGATTTAGCAGTGAATAGTAGTAATAATTGCCAGTACATTAATGAAAAAAGGCATAAACAACTAAAACACGATCAATGTTGTCAAATGCGCTCTCTTTTTATTTTTTGTTCTTACCCAACTCCACGTAGGGCTCGCGACCAGTCAATCTACTGTCAGTTTTCCTTTTATTAGTAGCTTGATACTATATCATAATTTATACTCTGATTACTCCATTACTTTAGTCATTTTTCAAAGTTTGAATGTTATTTCAGTGCAAATTTAAATCTAAAGATACTGTAATCACTAAAGCCAGACAAAACAGTATTTAAACTGTGAGTAATTCAACCTATCTTCTTATTTCACGAATTAATCTATTGTCTAAGCATAACTGACGCAGGGGATCCTCTGCCCGCTCCAAAGGATTCTGAAAGACTAGGGATATCTGACGTCAAGTTTCGGAGACTTCGCCAATGAAGTCAACCATCTCTTCCGGAAACAATTCGAGCACCAGCTTTCTAAAATGCTGAAATATAATAATAATATGATATACTTCGAAATGATAGAATCATAACGATTACAATACGATATTCAAGTGAGAAGATAAGAATTATCTATTAAGAAGATGAGTAGTATCAATATGTACCATTCGATGGATAAAGATATTTCCGCTGATCGCATTGATGGTCGATGCAGCCTAGGTCTGAGGTTTTTGGCGATGTGTTGTTTCCGGTGGTAGAAGTCGATGAAGCACGTATCCCTGCAGATGGTGTTGCCCTTTGTTAAACAATCTCTTTTTTCACTTTTCTCAACTATAAAACTTTCGTTCGCCAATTTGCTGCAACCGTAATTCACTCGTCGCTTCAGGTATTGCTCTATCCTCCTCCTTTCGTTTGCTTTCGTGAATCCCCACCAGCTGGAAGCAGTATAAAAATCTTGTTGAGCACCTCTGATGGAGTGTATGTTGCTTAGCTCCTCGACATTTTATTATCTTCATTGCGCATATGCTCTTGCTGCATTTTTTCAATATCCTGCTCACGTGGGCGTCCATAGACAGTTTTTGTGTGAAGGTAACACCGAGGATTCTGACTTCTGTTGTTGTGAATAACTTTCTCTTTCTTGACAATGTTACGCATTTCTGTCCAAATGTCCATAGGCTTATTTGATTCAGCTTTGTTGAATTGTTGGATATGATAATTTCGTTGATTTTGCTGATGACAATGTCTGCTTTACTCAATTTGCCCTTTCTCATGTTTCGAATTCTGATGAAGTTCGTTGATTAAAAGCTATACTTGATGATTTGATGTCTTGTTGTTTTGGCTGCCATGCGTACACGGTGTAGGTAGCGTTAGGGGCCTTTGAGTGCGATATTTTGTCGGTATTTTTCACAAGTTTGCTTGACTTAAAAAACCTAGTCAGACTTGTTGATTCTAAAAATGTAGATGATTTCTCAACAAGTTCAAATTATTCTATGTTCAATCAATCTGTTTTCCACATTAATAGAATTTGTTTCGTTTCGTAGGCGACTGTATAGTAGATGCCCAGGATGACGAAGGGATCCACAAATGTTTCGAAAAATCAATTTAAAGTTTTACACTATTTTCAGCGCTTAGAAACATTTATATTTCATGAATGTAGCCCTATGAAACTAGTAAACTTGTGATCAAGGTGACGCATGGCAGGCTCCAATCCGATGGTTGATGATATCAAATCCTGGTTTTTTGTGTGCGAAGTATTTTCAGTGTGAACTGATTTGGCCTCGATTTGTAATAAATATTGAATACGTGCTATTGAAGTCAACTGATTTGTACGCTTGTGCCGTGATATGCATCCATAAAGCACTCCGTGAAGCAAAAGAACATGGTTGTAGGTAAATTGATTTATGTTAATTTAGGCACTACATAAATGAATTCAAGCATGACACCCTGCAAACGAATCAAAAGACAAACTGGTGACACACACAGCAGGGTGTCGCCTCCATCATTTTTATTCACTCTATTATAAAATCTTCATCTTTTTTCGGAAAAATACCGTTATTTTCATTTTTGTTCATTTTATGCTGATGTGTGCAGATATCTGATTGATGAGTGCTGCATCACATTCATTGTGGTAGCTACATTATATACAATTCTATTTCGACTTTATAGATAAGTCTGTATGACCTGTTAAAAGGTTAAAAAACAGCAAGCAGTTGAACGTGCTGGAACTGGAACTCAAACTTTATGAGAGACAAGTTGGAAGGTGCGAGTATTTGATTATGCAGCAGATGCAACCGGTAATGCTCGTAACGTATTTCTATTTTGATACTTCCATAACTTTTACAACTGATCCTCTTTTTGCAAATTCGCATAAAATCATATCCTTAGCAAGCAAAAATATAGCACACATACGTGTATATCACATGCATGGTAATAGCCTAATATGTCATATAGGAAGAAATTTGCATGCTTCGTATTTTTGTTGTCACTCAATTTCAAATGAAAGTATAGATTTTCAGTCAAGCCAACGTCCGTGAATATCTTAAGGCACATTCCATGCAAAATATGTTCAGCGTGATGGAATATTATACATGGCGGAATAAGGTTCTAGTAGGCATGTGGATTTTTAACTGTATTTTTGAGAATTACATTTTCTCGCTTAACTTCCATAGACCATCATTCATAAAAAATAGGATGCAAATTTTCAATTAGAATGCGTGATTCTGTCTTTGCACTTTTATAATTTAGATAGAGCAGCCAAATACTGAGTTGTAGCATACGTTGAAAAACGGGAGCAGACCTGAATAGCTACCATTTCATCCAGTATCAGGAATCCTCAGCACGCATAATTCACATCTCCCTAATTATGCTGCTATTTTAACTTATTTATTTGCATGGAGTAAATTACTTGTTTTTATCCTACACGAAGATTCTTACACAAGTTTTGAGTTGTGAGAGTCATCTATGAAGCAGTAACTCCAGCCATTTGTTGTAAGTGGTATGAGATTTCTATGTTGTTTAAATTTACTATGAATTGTGTTATTTTTTCATAATCATAAACATTTGATCAAAATGAATTTCGTATACAAATGCATTTAGGAATCATTAGTATAATTTGCTTTATGAGTGATGATCTTGTTTGTATTTAGTAAGGTATTATAAGAGATTTTAAGAACGACGTATCTCTTAACTGGTCAAAGAATCGTAAGATAAATCTATAGTGTATGCATCCTTCTCCTCAAAGTGTCATATGTGTATCTTTGTAGTAGGGGACCTACAGATTGAATGGCATTTCATGGTTTCCCTTTGCATTTCACATGTAAATCTATTTGCTTGATGTTCACCAAAAAAAATGACAACAAATCATCACTTAGTTAAGATGGTGAGGATCTAAGCGATAGTAACTTTGACATGACACTTATCCTGTGATGGTGTCCTCCAGAATTTCGAGGTGGTGTTGGAGCACTATAGAGCACAATTCTAGGCAAAATAAAGCACTATTTTTGTGAAAAATAGAGCACAAAGTGTGATCAAAATTCTATTAGACCTTGCTTGTGGTACATTAATATTGTGCTCCATTTAAGATATACATATATATTGGTATACATTAATTATTTCACATAATTTTCGTAAAGCTGACAAAATATCAAAACTAGCCAAAAGTCAAGCATGAAACAGAATGTAGAAAGCAAATTCTGTACAAACGATTGTAAAAACAATTTGCAATAAAAAATTTATAATGCAATGATGTCTAAGATAATAAGAATATTTAATAACATGTCTGACTTTGAAAGAACTGATAGTCATCGTCTAAAAATCGATGATAAGTTGTTAATTGAGATCATAAGGATGATAATTATGCACTGAATTAAATCTCGAAATAATGTGAATGGCAAACTTCCAAAAACTCAATTTGTATTCATAGGGTTGCTGACTTAAACTATGTAAAGATCAATTCATACTACGGTAGCGACCGGCAGTCGCATCAGGATTTTTTTTTAATATTTCTACTAAAATTATTTTAGCTCAAAATACTTTCAAAGTAGAGTTCCCGTTAATAGAGACAACATCGATGACTTAGACAAGATCGAGGAATGCTTCGGCAGATTTTTGTTGAGATTTTCAGCAAGAATTTTATGAAAACCCTCCCCTGTGGTTTCGTGATATTCTCGAAGAAATGCAACCATTTTACATTCAATTTACATTCAGATAGAATATGAAACTTTTAATCATAACTTTACGGCTACCTATAGTTTGCTGTTAGAATCTGTATAAATCAACATTGACATCATATTGCATGGATCTGCAACCAGAAAATATTTGATAGCATACATCGCTATACGCAATTTTATGCAGACTGGTTTAAAAACTCATGGCCACAATAATTTGAATTGAATCTAGATTACTCAAATTCTCTTTACTAATGAGTGATACTTAGAAGGGGACAATCCGGCCCTCCCCGTACACTTATGTCTGCTACTCCTCAATGTCCCTATTTTGCCCACCCATTCTCACCAAATACACTCACACACTTAGTGAGAGCAGTAGTGCCTCTCAAGGAGAGGGACAAACTCGAACTATTGATCCTCTGCACCTCCGTGCGAAAACATGACCGAAACCAACGGAGCTATCCTATCAATCCGACCAAATTCAAATAAATCACGTCGCCGTTAACTTCGCTCAGTGAACTGTCACGTTATGTACAGAACTGTTCGCCAGCAAAAGAGAATGATGAATATAAGTGTGAAAATCTTCATTTTACGCACGAAGGATGTAGAAGATTCATCGCTGACAGAAAAGTGCTTGAAAACAACTTATGGAACCTGAGAATAAATTTTGCGGCAAAACCCATGGACAAGCAAACATCTCTTACACCGTTGCAATATTTGAACAATATTGTAAGACTACATAAATTCCTATTCCTTGCAGGCCTTGTGCTCATGTAAAATTTTAAGTATAGAAAAATCGAGTGACCTGATTTCAAGTAAATTTACAATATATGGAAGTGATTTTAATATTTTTCATTTATGCAGCTGTCTGCCTACCTGTTCATCTGCATGTCAGCTAATCATGTGAATCAATATAAATCGCATCATTCATATTACATAGGCCTAACTTCTATGACCGTGTAAATCACTTAGAACATGCTTTCTATGTGAAATTCACCGAAAGTCGTAAAGTCTCCAAAAAAGAACAACTGTGAGAAAATAATAAAAAGCTGATAAAAAAATCACGAGTTTAATGAGTAATTTTCCAAAAGAAAAATTGGAAATCACATTATTGAATCAAAACTATTTGATACAACTTCAGAGCATATGATTCTTAAAACAATTCGACACACAGTTGTAACGGAATAGGAGAAATAATCAATGCTTATTTAATCAGACTATTTATTTCGCCAATCTGGCCGCTACAGTTAGGCTATGTCATTAAACAAATTCAAAGTAATGATAATACTATTCTAAATAACTAGTGATTATTATCCTATTCTGAGGCAACCGCGCATCGAATTGCTTTTAGAATTTATCCGCATGTAGTAATTTTGATTTAATAATATGATAAATATCACTTGTGGCCATTCCTGCAATCTTGAATTCATCGTCGTTACTGCTAAATTTTCCCATTGATCGTCTTAGGCCTCAGCCACACTGAAAGCAAAGCAAACACGAGCGTCCCGAGCGTCTCTAGCAAACGTATGTCCGTAAGGTACTAATCGTTCTGGTTTGCTTTGCTCGCAATTTGTGTGGCAGTCTACAACTGCTGTTATGATGACTTTATATTTGCTGCAAAACGCTTTGCTCGGAAACGCTTGGAAAAGCTCGCAGTGTGGATGAGGCCTTACTATCAGCTATTATTTGACGACATCATAGGGCATGGTGATAGCGCAAGAAAAATTGCTACAATCACATACTTATACAACGCATATTGGCAATCTACTTGCGATGTCATTATATAATTAGCTTTCAAGAATTCGGAACAGCACTCTCGCTGAATCATCATTGTTGCTAATCAACACAATCACATAATTAATCCATCCAATACTTCAGTTAGACTTTGGTCTCAGATAAGTCAACAACATAATTGCAACAGATCGAGTATTTTTACCATTGATGACAAATACCTCTTCCATTTTCAATCTGCCTTTGATAATGCTGCTGAGCAGTAAAGCGTGGTTTACCTTGTTTATCATTACTATTTGCTTTTCTGCTTCGGTTCAAAACATCTATTCCCCACCATCGGATAAGCAGTTGAGAAATTGTTCAGTGCCGCGTGAGCAATCACATATTAAGCCATGCAGTTGTCATTCTGATTGCGAATTTTTCTCGGATTGTTGTCATTTACACCGTTCACACACAGTCTCTACAGCTAGTGTTTCAACATGTATTCCTGCTTCTTCTTTCGATGATAAATCGTCTGATGACGAATTCCTTTGGTTAATTGATCGCTGTCCAAAATCTGGGCATGCCAACATGGTGAAGAAACATTGTGAAGAAATCGCAGGATCTCTGTCAAACATGACGATGAGAATTCCAGTGACTGTAGGTCGAAAGCTGTTTAAAAATCCATTCTGTGCTATATGTCACGGTTATACTAAATTCGATGTACCAAAATTAAAGTTGGGATGTAAGCATCGCCTTACAAGTGGGAAGAATGCATCTAACAGTGTACATAATTCAATGGCAGTTGACATGGAAAGTGCTGTAGTGGAAATCAGAAGTGGAGAATGTGCCCTTGTAGCAAACATTTCAGTCTCTCAAATTGCTGCATGTCATCCATATCTCATTGCCAGTTGTCCTACTGCACATCATTCGATTTCAAGCAATGCCACTGCTTTTTTCTCTCCACCGTATAATGAAAGTTTGTCTTTGGAAACTTTACGATTTAAGTGTCATACATCTACTACTCATTACGTTGCCTGTGATGATGATTTTGAATCTGTTTACCAAAATCCTTACTGTGCTGCCTGTCGAGTGTCAAATCATCCGTGTCGTCCAACACGAGCACAACCGAGTCTATTTTTGTGGTCTAACTTTCCGAAAATGGATGTTTATCGCTATGACATATTACTTGATATCAAACGATTAATTAAAAATGAATTAAAGCTACTAAATCAAGGTCCTTTCAATGACACTTCGACTTCAGACAAAAGAGAAGATCTTCTAAACAAAACTCACAGGAATAATGACTCTAGCGCATTTGAGCACCAACATGCCTCATCTGTAAAAGAGGTTGCTGGAATTTTAGGATTGAGCTGCTCTATCGTTTCCATCCTAGCCCTAATAATTTTGTTAAGTATCTACATTACGATTCCCGCATTGAGAAATTTGGGAGGATTGCTCGTTTTATCAATGGGCACATCACTTATTATTGCATTACTTTGTTTTGTGTTGGGTCCCTTTTTTACAATCTGGCCATCAGCTTGCTACGTGACTGCAGTAATTATGTATGGCGCATACATAAGCAGCTTTACTTGGATGTGTATATTTGCTTTTGACATGGTTCGAACACTCAGTAGTGCTACGAATTCGATATACAGACATCGATCATCCTTAGCTGACGCAAAAACTGCAAATGCGAGTAAATGGCGACGATATGGAACACTTCTCTTTATAGCCTCTGTCTTTTCAACAGTACTGATGAGTGCTGCTTTAGGAGTTGATTTGGGAATCGAAGATGAATGGAAATGGAAGCCGAATTTTGGTGCAGATAGAAGATGTTTCTTCGGAAGTGGAATTGGACTTTTAGTGTGGTTTTATACTCCAATTACACTTGCAGTGACTATCAACTGCATATTTACAATATTACTTTTTCGTAAATTATGGCTGGTACAAGCTAAAACTGTAATGCTCCGTCGCAAGACCACAGGAAAAAAATCAATGACTTTCATGTGTCTTAAACTAACTTTGATTTTTGGTTTGACGTGGTTATTAGGACTTCTTGCAGCCTGGACGGAGATAGAGATGCTACGCATAGTAGCTGGGGTAGTAAACAGTCTTCAAGGGCTATTCGTGTCAATAAGCTTTTTGGCAACACGGCGAGTGAGGCGACGGATCAACAAAAGTATAAGATCTTCAATGAGCAGATCATCATCGTTTATCCGAACATCATCAAGGAAATTTTCTTTATCAAGCAAGAAAAATAGTCAGATGACGTAGTGTCACCAAAGTGCCATTTTGATATTTTATGTTCAAACCTTGATTATTTTCTTCATGACATTGGAATATGTAAACTACAGTATCATCAGCATATATGAAATGCATTCTCTTATGATGAAGAAAGATTTGAAAGTTGCACAAACTTGGAGCACGAACATGAACATGTGAACAACACACACTAACAAAATGATAAAACGTTGTTGGTCAATAGCCGCGCTTTTGTAAATATGGCACAATATTTAATTCAAATTTTCGCTTTCTTGATAGGCTTAGTCAGAGGTTGAAAAGGGAGACAAACTTTGCAATTTACAGTCATGTGGAAATGTACAATGTGCGTAATTAAGTTAAGGTACAATGTGGAAAAAAGAAGGCAACAATTTAGGAATATCACATGATATTTCAAGGCAAGAAATGTACAAATCAGAAGCCTGATTTGTACATAACTTGCCGAAAAATCTGATGTGTCATTTCTATTGTCTGCTTATAGGCCTGCATCCAAAGATATCTGGATATCTGTATTAAGACAGGAGGACGGACTTTAATCATTTCAGTGGGCAAGAGTTGAATCACTGTTGCAACATGTGGGACATTATTTCACAACACTATCAACTAAATCTAAAAGGCACGCAGGAAAGAGTTTATAGAAGGATTATGATACAGTATTATTTCTACAACACAAATTTGCACGAATATTTAAATTAGGACATTTGACATCAAGAAGATTTCAAAGTATAGCTATTGTTGATATGAAATCTGCTGCTCCTGTCTTATTTAAAACACACCAACGCGGCAACAGTCTTTTGAGAAAAAACGTAGTGTCACTGTCTGCGCCAGCCTTAGCAGAGAAGGAAAAGGCGAATGAATTCCAAAAAGTGTGCAGAATTGGACTGGCATTGTGAGCTGTTGGCAGTTTCTGTCTATGGCACATGTGTCAAGACTGCTCATTCAGTCTTCAGTCGGATCGGCGCAAGGCTTTCCCTTCAGACTGTTTCTCCTCGTGACGGGATAGACAAAGATATCATTAGAAGATTGAGCCTTTGTCTCCAGCGCGCCAATGCCCACGCCCTACTCCTTCGTCTAGGGACATTTGCTGGAGCTCAGGATCTTCAAGACTCAGGACTTCCTTTATAGTTTATTTTCCATTTTTATTTGCGTCTGTGTTTGTCATTAGTTTTCTAGATACAGTTTAATAAGGTCATTTGTCCTTGTATAATTTCAGGTCATAATGCTAATTTGTCATAAGTATAAATAAAGACAAAAATACTGTGCTTAAGCAGAAAATATAGTTTGCTTCTGCTTTAAAATATACTCATTTGTGTGACAGCAAGTGGTAGAAAGCTGAAAAGTTTGCATTATTTAGTTCTAAATATGTATTTATCCTTTTGAAAACGACTTACGGAGTACGGAAGCATTCAAAACACGCAACATGCAATACCAATTTGCATTTTAGCATGATCTATCTATCTTCTTTTGCGTAGATGATTCAACAAGTTAAGACTTTCAGATTCAAAGTACGACTAAGTTTTACATCATTGCAGCAACTGATGCACAAGTCTTCGCTGTTATTCGCTTCAATTGACTTTCTCATTACTTCTCAACAGATAATATCATTTTAGGATGATCTAGGTAAAGACATCGCCAACTGGATTTGTGATAATGGAGCAATGATAGCAAACACCGGATTACCAACATACAGAAGCAAACGCAATGGGAGAGAGGACCCCTGATCTTACCATTTAAATGGATGTAAGAATTAGCAACTGGAGAATTCTGAAAGCCCTGAAAACGGAACATTTGCCAAATAGCTTTTGAGAAAGAGATTGACGCTCTAGTGAAAGAAATCTCTCAATTACCTCGCACTGAAGTTCGACAAACTAGATACTCTTGGAAAAAGCTGATTGAGGAAATTTCCGTAATACCGTCGATATCAATCTGAGAGACAACACGCTACGACCTCACTCTACGGATAATGTCGTTCAGGAAAAGTACTAGTGGTTTCGAAAGGCTGTTGTTAATGCAGGATACTCTATTCCCAGGGGCTGCAGAAACGATCCAAGGCCTGGTGGACAACTGAGATAGCTGATGCTGTCATGAGAATGACATTTGAAAGTGGATTTTTTCATTTCCTAGCGACAGGAAGGCTGCTACAAAGGTAGGTAAGAAACTCTCTGGAAATCGCAAGTTCTCGCAAGTTGAAAAAATGGGTGTCGTTATTTTGGAATGCATAATTCTATCTCAATTTAAAACTTAAGGAACGGGTATACATAAGAAATTTAAGTAAGGGCTTCCCGCAACATCATCCTCGTGTAAAATATTCGGCAGGTTTTTGGATTTAATCTCAGGCCTAGTAAATGCCAGTTGAACTCCGAAATAGGTAAGCCTATAGGTGAGCCTGCTAGTAAAGTATTTTACGAAAGCAGGCTATTTTACGTGATTAATGTATTATTGCTTTTACATAATAAATAATTTTGAAAATTTTTACTTCATTTATTTCCAAGTCCCAAATTATTTTTGTCATTTGCAAACGTCGTTTTCATTGGTCCTTTTCGTAGACTTATTTCAGCACATGTATGAAATGCTCATAAGTATACTGGACCTGTTGTTAAACACTGAAAATGAAATCAATCAGACCAAGAATTCTGTTATGCTTACTAGTCTATAAAATATAGAGCACGTAACAAAAAAATCTTCACAAACATTAATCAAGCGGAGGACCAATGAAGTGGTCCATTATAAGGACATACTGAGGTACCGTAAGGCGGATTGACTTTGGAAAGTTTTGAAGTTTAACTCAAATTTTTAATTACTATACTGTAGACAAATTGCAGGCAATTAATATCAAAAGTTGCATCTGCGTTAGTACAACATCTTTGCTAAGTAAGAATCACTGCCATCAGAAATTTGCTGTAGCATTTGTTTAGAAAACCTGTGTGTCCAAAGTCACCACGGGATGGGGTAACTTTGGACACATGATGAAATAGAACAAATTTTCATGAAAATGTTGACATGAAATACTTTTATTCGACTGCGCATTACAAAAGTGAGTTCAGAATATTCAGTCATGTAACTGTACATAGCATCATGCTTTCTTTTGATCTCGTCGCGCTCAACGCTTTCTAATTTGAAAAGAATAGACAACATTACTGAGCGAATTTCAATTACTTACTTCGAAAGATTTTAAGCATTCCCGGAGTTTAATTGTCGCACCTTGCATATATAGGCTTTAATGCAAGCCTTGAAGATGATCTTGTGTTCATCTAGCCCATCTCATATTCGGATATAATAAAACGCGTGTCATTTTAATAAAGCTTGCCTAATAAATACTTCATAAAATACAAAGTATGAAATCATTAAACAACTTCACATATAGATATATTTGAAAACAGCAGCTGACAGTGCTCCCACTGCTTTCTTAACATGAACAGTGCTCCATTTCTCTCGCCTGTCTTTTTCATCTAAATATAATTCAATTCCAACCAGTCCCGCATTAATTATATATCAGGATTTGGTGAGCATGGCAAAGTCAAAGAAAGAAACATTTAATTAGGTGCAAAAAAGTAACAGCGATGGAAATCTTAAAGGTAAATTCACCCGTACGGAAATGTAGGGCATGATTCATAGTATGAAACATATCTGTGAATGACAGTATGTTCACTACGCATGATTCATAGTATAATCCATACGTATGTATCGTCACGCTATGCGTTGACATACTATGATTTTTACATATGTTTCATGCTATGATTCATACGCTTTCATAGTATGAAATGTAGTATGAAACATAGTATGCATTTGAGATCATATGTATGAATTTTGGTTATCGACATGTTGGACCTGTGTGTTGCTCTTGATCTGTCTGTGACCAATACTTTCTTTGAGAAGACAGATTCGCGGTTAATTACCTACAAGTCTGGCCCTTCATCTACACAGGTTGATTATATCCTGGTCAGGAAATCTAATATGAAGTTAGTAAGAAATGCAAAAGTCATTGGAGGTGAAGAATGCGTTTCTCAACACAAATTACTGGTGTGCGATATGAACATCAACATCGATGTCGAGAGGAAAAGAAAAGTTGCGCCTAAACTACGGTTATGGAAACTTAAGTCTCCTGCGAATCGCGCTGCATTTGAAGAAAGTGTTTCTAATGAATTGCTACGAGCTGGTAAATGTGATCAAGTTGGTGATCTATGGACTGCTTTGCGATCGGGTCTAAGGAAGGCGTGTGAGGATGTTTGTGGTTATACGAAGGGCGGTATTGTGAAGCGAAAAGAAACCTGGTGGTGGAATGATGAGATAAATGCTGCGGTTACTAAGAAACGTAAACTTTGGAAAGAATGGAAAAAAGGTGGAAGCAAAGAAGCGTATGTTGCGGCTAAACGCGCTGCAAAATCAACGATATACTTCGCTAAAAAGAAAGCTCAGAAGGAAAGGTTCAGTGACTTTAACTGTGCCAATAAAAGGAATCAAGTTTTTCGGCTTGCACGTAAGATGAAGAGCGAAAACATGGACGTTGTCGGTGAGAAGTGCATTAGATGTGATGACAACACCATTGCTTTCTCTGACGCGGACAAGATGCGTGCCTGGGTCAGTCATTATGACAGACTGCTCAACACGGAGTTCCCCTGGAACCCGGGTACCTTGCGTGAAGTGGATTTGAAGGTTGGTCCTCCTTTGTATATAGATAAAACAAAGATTTAAGAAGCACTAAAGCACATGAGGAATGGAAAAGCAGCTGGTCCTTCAGGGATAGTTGTTGAGATGATCAGAGCAGGTGGTGATCGTGCAGTTGAATGGATAGCTGAGCTTGCGAATGCCATTATCAGAGAAGTTCGGGTACCTGAAGATTGGAATTTATCTTTCTTGGTCAACTACTATAAAGGAAAGGGTGATGCTCTTGACAGAGACAACTACAGAGGTCTTAAGTTACAAGATCAAGTCCTCAAAGTCATTTAGAGGGTGTTTGAACCTATTATCAGAGAGCAGGCTGATATAGACTCCATGCAATTTGGTTTTATGCCTGGACGTGGTACCACTGATGCTATTTTTGTCCTAAGGCAGCTGCAAGAAAAGTTTCTCTGTAAGCGGAAGGAATTATTTTTCCTCTTTGTCGACCTTGAAAAGGCCTTTGATCGAGTGCCTCGCAAAGTGTTATGGTGGTCAATGAGGAGAATCGGTATTAAAGAGTGGGTAATCAGAGTTTTTCAGTCCATGTATGAGTGTCCTAGATCGAGTGTTCGTATAAATGGGAAATGTAGTCCTGAGTTTAATGTTACCGTTGGAGTCCATCAAGGATCCGTTTTGAGCCCTTTGTTATTTGTTATTGTTATGGAGGCGCTCTCACGTGATTTTCGTACAGGATGCCCCTGGGGCTCTATGCGGATGACCTGGTCATTGCTGCCGACAATCTGGCTGAGCTAGAACAGAAAGTTGCCCACTGGAAAGGTGGTCTAGAGTCGTATGGACTACGTGTCAACGTAAAGAAATCTGTTGTGACTTAGGAGAAGACCTTTACGAGGTAAATAAAAAACAACAAGCGTGCCGTTTTCACGGTTAGAAAGTGTTCTCTAATTTTTTCAAAACATCTTCACACAGACATGCAACATTTACAATACAGTTAAACAAATCAAACATGATTTAATTTATCATGCCATATGACACTCCTCCCTCTAAAAGTTTTAAAGATCTGGGGAGTAACACCACTCAGTGTAAAAACGTAAATGCAAATGTAAACGTCTATCCATATGAAAAAGCAACGATTGTCCTTATTCCGAATTCACTTTAAGACAATCGCTTAATTGAGCATCACACGTCAAGGAAACGTCACTGCTATTCTCTCAAAGGATGTGTGATTTCATGAAGCAATTCACTGTTATTCACTCAAAGGATGTGTGAATTCATGAAACAATTGATGGAATGATAATTGCACTCATTTCCGCTTCACTCAGTTCAGTCAATAGTAGTAGTAGTCCGGATCGTGCCGCTGCACTACACTTCTTCCGCTTCTGGTCTGACTCGGAGATGCTGCTGCAATTGGCTCCGGCCAATCGTCGTCCACGGATCCTGCCGATCGGTTCTCCCTCCTGGCTCGCTCGGGCCGGTTCTGTACACTGGTTGACTCGGGGTGATTCTCCACTTCTCGATCCTTGTCCGAACCTGGATCATCCGTGTAGTCGTCATCTTCTCCTCCTCTCGTCACTTTACGTTCGTCCGCAATTCTTGAAAGATCATCTGGTTCCGAGACCGTCCTCTCTCGACCTTCAGAATAATCTCGCGAGATGTTGCGAGAGTGCCATTTTTCTCCATTATCTAGAACAACCGACTTAGATCCTACTAGCTTCCTCACAACATGGCTTCTGTGCACTTTCCCAGTTCTTGGATGCTTAATGCAGACTCGGTCTTCCACCTTAAACTGATTCTCTTGGAACGTCACTTTCTTCTTTCTAACACAGTGGTCTTGACTCAACAACTCAAGTTTCGTCCTCATTTCCCTGCCATGCAACAGTAAGCTAGGAGAAGTGTGGGTAACTGCATGTTGTGTCGCTCTATAATTCTGCAGGAATGCCTGGATGTACGGTTTCACTGAAGTTCGTTCTCTATCAGCTATCTCAATCTGCTCAGCAAGTGTTCTGTTGAATCTTTCTACACAGCGTTGGACTCGGGGTTATACAGTGGCGTTCGGATGTGCTCTATATAATTTTCCTTCAGAAAACTCTGAAACTCTTTCGAGGTAAACTGCACTCCGTTATCTGACAAAATCTGCCTGGGAACTCCTTCACGACTCATAACCTGTTTGAGAACTTGGATAATCTTCGACGCTTCTACGCTCGGTGAAAATGCAACCTCTGGCCATTTGCTGTATAAATCTACTACGACTATTGCAAATCGTTGATCTTGACTCAGATGATTCATCGGTCCTTTTATGTCTATTGCAATTCGGTCCCAAGGGCCATTCGGCAAAGGCAACTGTTCAGTACTTGGAGCTGGACCAGCTTTAAATGTCTTGGTGGCTTCTGAGCATGAATGACACAAACGGATAGCCTCCTCTACATCCTTGTCTAGTCCTGGCCACCAGTAACTCGAACGAATCCTAGCCTTGGTCCTCTGCATTCCTTGATGACTCTCATGTGCAAGACTAATAACATGACTTCTCAGTGAAACTGGAACAATCAGCCTACGGCCTCTCAACACATGTCCATTGTGAATCGACAACTCATCCTTGACTTGGCAATATGGCCTCAAATCAGCGGGAATTTTGTCTTTCTTTGGCCAGCTAGTTCTCATGAAACTACGAAGTTGTTGTAATTCTGTACATAATTCAGATTCTTCATGGAAGTTGGAAATGTCTGAGGAGTTGACTAGGACAGTGTCCTCTTCATCATCAGCAGCTAAACAATACACTGCATCCTCAACCGGAAATCGGGAACAGAAATCTGGAATCACGTTCTCAATACCACGTTTGTAACGGACTTCGAAATTAAATGCCATTAACCGTGTCGCCCATCTCGCCAACCTCAAACTCATTCTGTCGAAGCCTTTTTTTGAAAATATTAACCGCAATGGTTCATGATCAGTTTCCAATACAAATCTACGTCCGATTAAGTAGGCTCTCCATTTTTCACATGCCCACATCAACGCCAGGGCTTCCTTTTCCGTAGTCGAAAACTTTCGCTCGGCATCTGTCAATTTTCTAGAGGCAAACTCAACTGTGCGCTTTCCTAAGACAGGGTCGGTTACGGATAATGTGGCACCTAGTCCTATGTTGGACGCATCTGTGGACACTACAACTGGGAGTGCGACGTCGAATGGGGCGAGTGCGGAGCTATTCCTAATACTTGACTTCATATTGGAAAAAGCATTCTGAGCCGCTAATGTCCACTCAAAATTCTGCTCATTCAACAATCTGCGCAAGGGCTCGACTAAAGTGGCAAAATTCGGTATGTGTCGGGAATAGAATCCGAATGCGCCTAGCACTGTCCTAAGTTCCGTCAAACTTTTTGGTGCTGGTGCTTCCACAAGTGCCTTGACCTTCTCTTTGGATGGTCGAATGCCTGTCTCATCAACCTGATGACCAAGATATGATATGCTTCTAGCTCCAAAAATGCACTTCTTCTTGTTCAATTTCACATTGTGTTCTGCAAGTCGCTTCAACGCTTCCTGAAGTCTAGCATTATGCAACTCCGGTGTTGGACCAGAAATTAGAATATCGTCAAGATAACAAGCTACACCTTCCAGACCTGCCAAAATTTTGCTCATTACCGCCTGAAACGCTGAAGGACACGAGGCTAGACCGAAGGGACAACGTTTGAATCGAAAAAGACCATCTGGCACTACAAACGCAGTGAGGTCCCTACTCTCCTCGTGAAGTGGTAACTGAAGGTATGCTTCTGATAGATCAAGCTTTGTGTACATGACTGCGTCCTTCATAGTATACAGTAATTCCGAGATCCTTGGAATGAGGTAACCGTCTGTCACAACCGCTTCATTCGCCGCTCTAAGGTCAACACAAACGCGTAGCCTACCATCAGCTTTCTGAACAAGCACTAGATTGGACACCCACTCTGACGCATCAATTCTCTCGATGATGTCTTCATCCAAAAGTCTTTGCATTTCTTCTGATACTCTACTCCTCAGGGCGAAAGGTATCTGTCTCATTGGTTGTCTTACGGGTTTCACGTCTTTGTTGATGCGGACCTGGTGAACAAAATTCTTAATTGCACCTATCGTGCCTTCTGAATATGCATTGACTTCACTCGTTTCACTCAGCTCATTGACTGTTTCAGAGTAAATCCTTTCTATGTCTCTGCCGTAAATCCTAACGATGTCTCTGCCAATGCTGTGGAAAAGCTTTATGATATCCAAACCGAAAAGAACCACCTTCCTATCCTCAACAACAATAAATTTCACCGTGTGACTTTCTGAACCGTCTGGAGAAGAGCAATCAACTTGAATCCTACCTAAAATTTTCAGTTTGTCCCCTGTGTATGTCGTGACTTGTGACCTGCAAACCGTCAGATTTTTCTGTATTCTCTCACTGGACCAAAAGTTACGCAAAATATGTCTTGGCAAAATGCTCACTGTGGCACCTGTGTCAATCACACCGATCAATTCATTTCCATCTAAGTACAAAGTGGATCTCAATTTCTCGTCTGTTTCTCTTTCAGTTCCATACACAGTCACATGACAAATTGTGGGGTCACTGTCTTCGGTCGAACTATTCTCGTTAACGACAGTTTTTCCTGATGACCTCCCGTCTGGATTTCTTTGGCTAGGCCTATGCCTGTCACCTGAGTTGGATTCTTGGTTTTTCGTCTGACATACTTTGGAGTAGTGTCCTATCTTTTTGCAGAAGTTGCATCGCTTGTCTCGTGCTGTACAATTCGGGTCTGATCCTATATGGTTGCCGCTACCACACCTATAACACTTCACATTGCCTCTGCTAGAACTTCTAACCTGACTTGTCCTACTTGTGTTTCGCTTCTGTGTTAGACTGCGGTTCCTATCACGACCTCTGTTGTACGACATTTGGTACACTGAACTACTGGCATTTGAACTCTGGTTAGTCTTCTGATTTATCAAGTTGCTGTCTTTTGTCACTCTTTCGTATTCCTTAGTGATCTCCACTGCTCTTTGGAAATTCAGTTTCGCATCGTCCTCCAGTAGAAGTTTCTCCCTAACTCGGCCGTCCTTAATGCCCATGATAAATTGCCCTAGCAATTCCTCGTGTAGTGGATCTGTCATCTTTGTAAATTCGCACCGTTAAGCGATTTGGCGTAAATCTGCCGTGAAACTCTCTATGGATTCGCTTGACTTCTGCTTGCGTTCTCGGAACTTTACTCTGTGTGTCCACTTTGAAGTGTAACCCACGAAATACGTCTGCAGACTGTCTTGGAGCTTACTCAGAGACGAAATAGCACTGCTATCAAACGTGTACACTATGCGCTGTCCTTCACTACCAATGCATGAGATCAATAACGCCCTACACCTATCCTCCTCTACCTTCGCGTCCAAACCTACGGCCAACAAGTAGTTCTCAAAAGTTCTGATCCACGTATTCCACGGGATGGTAGGTTCACCTGGAGAAGTTAAGAAAGGCGATGGTGCAGGTATGCCTGTCATGACATTCGGCGTAGAAGACGCGGCCATGTCTGTCTGCTAAACCTAACTTATTGCTTAATAAGTTATATAGCCTATGCACCAAAATATGTAAGTTTATAAAGGTGCTGTAAATATTACTTTACGAAGACAGACTTCTGTGCGTTCGCTAATCCTCAGTCGCCATTTATGTTGTGACTTAGGAGAAGACCTTTACGAGGTAAATAAAAAACAACAAGCGTGCCGTTTTCACGGTTAGAAAGTGTTCTCTAATTTTTTCAAAACATCTTCACACAGATATGCAACATTTACAATACAGATAAACAAATCAAACATGATTTAATTTATCATGCCATATGACAAAATCGAAGATCCTGCATAGCACGAGTTCCGAAAACCGAGTGCTGAAAGAATCGGGCAAATTTCCATGTGGTGTATGCCATCGTGGGGTTGGTAGTAATTCAATCTACTGCGCACGATGCAAGAGATGGATACATCATAGATGCTCTGGAGTTAAAGGTTCTTTGAAGACAGATTCTAGCTTTTCTTGTAAAAAGTGCCGTGGTGTTGCTGCACAAGCTCCTAAACCGACCGCTAGTAAGCTTCGTATTGGCGATGCTGATAATGAAGTTGTGCCTGCATTTTGTTACCTGGGTGATATGTTAGGACAATCAGGTGGCTGCAATGAGGCTGGACTGAGAATTCAGCTGGCATGGAAGAACTTTCGTGAGCTCATTCCCATACTTACGAACAGAGACATCCCCTTCAGCAGCCAAGGTCATGTCTACTCCATGTGTGTGAGAAGTGTTCTGTTGTATGCAACCGAGACATGGCCAATCAACATCGAGGAGCAAAACCGATTGTGCCGTAATGACAACGCAATGGTGCGGTGGATCTTCTCCAAGCGCCTATCTGATCGAGTTCCTATGGATGAGCTAAGTTCTAGGCTTGGTATTCATCGACTTGAAGATAGTGTGCGCTGGAGAAGGCTACGTTAGTATGGACATGTACAACGCATGGATGAAGCTGACTGGCCTAAGAAAGTTCAGACCATCGGACTCTCAGGAAAGAATCCACGAGGCCGACCAAAGAAACGTTGGCTTGACAACATCAAAGAAGATCTTCGAAAATGGAATCTATCCTCCGTCGACCCTTCGGATCGGACGGTGTGGAGAAATGCCATCAAGCCAAATCGACATTTGCGGGCGTCCAACCCTTGCAACACGAGGAAAAGAAGACGGAAAACCGTGGAGTGAGTGAGTGACATGGTATGAAACATACATATGAATTTTATCAAAAATATAGGTATGATTCACAGTATGTTTTATAAGCATGATTCTTGCTATGAATCACAGGATGAAAGATTTCATCAAATTTTAGTATGATTCTTAGTATGTTTTATTATGAATCTTCCTATGAATCACAGAATAAGATGAAATATTAAGTACTCAGCGCAAGTAGTAATGATAATAATATTAAGTTGAAGCTATACAAAATGATCCTGAGAAAAAAGTTGATAGATAACAGCGAGCAATATTCATTCATGTTATCATGAAGTATAAATATCCAATGTGAGAGAAAAGGAATGTCACATCAGCATCGATCGGAAACTTTGCCATGTGTAACATATTGTGTTATTTGTACAAAAAATAATAATAATAATATCTTTATTGCTTCACATGGTTACAGTCGGTGAACGCATTACAAAAGTGCAAGATCATAGAATACAAAATTTTATAAATGAACAACTATTGTAAAATAAAATAAAATATTACATTATTCGTTAGCGATTGAATAATTCTGAATGAACGTCGTTTAATGGCACTGAGAAATACCAGATGCGCTATATTCTCGGATATCATATGTATGAAAGATATCAAAGGGGACCAGGATTTTGGAAACGGCTCAGTCAGACGAACTGTTGAAGTAATAGCTGCTGAAATAAGCATGAAGTGAATGGACGAAGTAACAAATTTAATCACTTTTGCGACGTCGGGAGAATATATGACATTATCAACTGATTGCTATGTCTCAAAAACAAATGAAGCATCACAAGAATAATTGTAGTCTATCGAGTTCATAATTCTAATTAATATGTATTTCATGGATAGCATCGCCGAAAAGTGCACAATTGTATTTTAAGATTGCTGCCTCTAAGTGGTGTTGAATAAGTACAGAATGATGTAATTTCCTAGGGATTTTCACATTCTGAACCCGCAGCAACTGATCCCAACATCCTACATGATCAAATTGACGGGAATGGACACTTCCCGTAGGACAGAATCATATTTATACTAGAACACTGTATTCAAATTAAAAAAAACTTAGAAAATTACAGTTTGACCGCTTATTACGGTTTAGAAATGAAGGTTTAGAAATCAAGTTTGAGCGTTGCGATAGAAACTCTTAAAAAAATGCTTATAACTCGGAGTGCTAAACCAGCTGCGATTCGGGAGTAGGGAAGTATCTTGTCATATGGAGCAATCATGAGAGTCATTCTAGTGAAAGTTCTTGTCTGCTGCTATTTATGACGCAGACTGTTCAACACTGTCCCGACTCAAACGCCGTCTGCACTCTTGATTCATCTGACGCACCACACTATTGACGTCCGATGATGACACATAAACTTCGAGAACTTTTGCGGTGATTTCTGTGGATAAAGAAGGAATAAATATATATTTCTATTTACTCAAATTTATGTAATACAATACCTACCTTGAACTGCTTGCAATTTATTTGCATCGAGGGCCTCTTTACCACCACCACCAGTAGGAGTCTTATTTGCAAGATCTTCTACGGAGAATACTTCCCTGACGGCTTTCCGTATCGCCCGTATTTTTCCGTTCGTGAAATTTCGGTCCCGTTTTATTAGGGAAATGCATCTCACCGAGAAAGTGACATTATGGACTGTGATTTCGGTCTCTGAGGATTTGGATGTGCATTGACTGTCGCTCTGGATCGCTCCTTGTAGCTCCGTAGTCAAGGACTCCAACCTTTGATTCTGAACGGCGAGATCTGGAAATAGTAAGTTTCCTATCACTAGACAGCTCCCTACAGTGTATAACTCACATTGTGAGGTATGCTGTGTTGAATTGTGAGGTATCTCATTTTACCTTCAACATTTCAAAAATATGTAATTCACATGTTGCACAAGCACACAATGAACTAACAGAATGGTCGTATATAATTTCTATCAGCAATATTGTGCTACTGCATATATTGTGGACAAAGCATGTCCTTGTGGTATTATGTCCATATTCTTAATTTATGCATCTGCTTGAATTAAATGCACTATTACAGCCATGTATCTTACTTTTCCATCACAATAATCATAATTATTATTGATCATAAACCTAATAATACAGAAGCATGTGGAAATAGGAGGATAAACTTAGTAGAAAAAATTATGTTGAACATTATCAAATGGAGTCGCTTGAAAAATGCTTGCCTTAAAGTTGTCTACCACTTATATCATACTAGCTTAATTCAGCGAAACTAAGTAATCTTCCAACAAATTTTAGATACTTAATTAATCGGCATAAAAACAGCGACTATTACATATGATGGAATACGAGTAAGTTCACTATAAATAGTTCGACTAATTTTCTCTTAAAGGGAATCACAGTAAGATTTTGGGCAAGCAATTTAAAAAATCCTGGAAGAGATCAACCAAACGCGACTCCAGTTCAAACCAAATGATGAACAACTGATGATCATACAGTTGTCTGCTTATCTTCACATCCTCTTACTCATGAAAACAATTCATGTCGCACAAGTGATTTCCAGTCGATGATTCAATGACGCCTTCATTTTCGGATATTTCCTTTCATGAATTTATATTGCCATATGGCATGGCAGAGATGTATGTGATTGGTTCGAAATTTTCCAGATCAGACTGGTGCAGATATACCGGAAATCATTATTATCTGTCGAAAACCTCCTTTCCTTGTCTCTGCGAGAATATGCAGAAGAATACACTGTACTTCATACTCACAACTAATAGGCATGTGCATCACCTCTTACCGGAAACAGTTTGATGCTACTTCATTCTTACACAAAATAGGAGGCACACTGAAAAAGGGATCTCTTAAAATGAACAAAATTCCATAAAATAGGAAAATTCAATGCCAGACATGTAAAAACTGAAATATCGTACCTGCAATTTGTACTGTAAGTGCCTTTGGTAAGTGCTTTATCACCCTTGAGTCGTTCGGTGAGAGCCGTTATACGCTCTTTTTGCGCTGCTATCTTTTCACGCGCAGCTTCCAAGTGAAGCTCAAATGTCCGCACCTTATCGACTAGCAACTCACACCGGGAACATGTAGGGTCGATGATGCTTTCATTTGTGTCTGATTTTTTCCTTTTAGCAGGAACCGAAACCGAATCCTCTCCTGTGTCTTGCTGACGACGCGCGCAAACTGGCTCTTGATGCTTCTCATTCAGCTCTTTCGCCTTCAAACCCGCCTCATGGCAAGACTTGAGGTCCGCAAACATCAGCTCGACCGCAAACTTTTTGCCTTTTTCATTCTTGCTGGTTCGAACCAGCCAAGAATGTTCCATCTTCTGAACGACTTGGGTCTCCTTCACTATCCCTACTTGACCCGTTTTATATTTAATTACGTGCCATGTAGAAGACATAACAAGGATCTGTAAAGCAACAGAAATATCGATAAATCAGGAGCTTTTGCCAGACAAGTAATACAAATAGTTTACTGGATACAGACAGAACTGCTAGGAATTGGAATAACGAAGTCGTCCAGAATCAGGAAATTGGCGCGTATCTGATTTGGCTTTATTTGTACAGCATCATTCCTTATATTAACTTTTTTTAATAAGTGATTGCACGACAGAAATATTTCGTGGTGAGAAACTCTTAACTTTTCTGCTGGAGAATGAGCACGCTTTGCTAACGCTACTTCATGCGTAAATAGAATTACGCAACTGTGGAGGTGACAAATTCTACCACTACATGAGCAATCTGTTGCAGAAATTATATCTCTAATAAACATACGTCGCCTCTCATTATTTTCACAAATAACATCAATGAAGCAGTCATTACGCTTTGGCCACGAGAACTATAATCCGATGTGCGGCAAATAACACCGGTTTTCAATTTAAATCCCTTGAATCTCAGCAATCTACCTGACAAACCAAATGATAAATTTTCCTTTATAACTTTTGGTGCGCCTAACAGGTGACATTTGTCCATTTCAATCCATGTACCACTCTCATGTTTACGAGTTACTTTCATAAGCAATGTTTTCGGCACTGTAGTTTGCAACCTCCGCAATCGGGATCTTTCTTCTATTATATTTGCCAACTGCACATGAACTCTTTGTGTTCCCTTTATGGCTCTCTTCAGTTTATGATGTTGGTCCTCAAATTCGGTTGTGCTAAATTCGTGCAAAGGACCAAACAATGTGACACTATATGCTAAGTGTTCACTAACTTGGTGGACGTTGTATGACATATTTTCCACTCCATATAATTCTTCAAAGAATTTTCCAAATAAGCGAAGCGTTCGTTCAGCCATTCGTATTTCGTAAGGCCATATTTCTTCCTCGCTTAATGTAAACACAGTACCCGATAAAAGAAGAAACTGATTGTAAAATTTCGAGGGCAAGATTCGTCGAAAGCAGACCGGACCATAATATAAGATCCAATTTTTAAGTTCATGTCCGCGAAACTGTTTTCTCTCAGATAGCGGTCGGGGGGTTCGTTTGATTGTAGAGGGTACCTGAATACTGGATAACCGTCCATTGATCTATGTCATTTGACGTCCAATGTACCAAGATTTTCCACTATACTCATTATCAAACCACAAATTCATCATTTGTTTCATAACTCCTAGGTAAAGTTGGTGCAGAAGATCGGGTGGAGAACAACGGATGAAATCAAAGCCAACCAAGTTTCTATCCGTTAATTTGAGAACCAATGTCAACAAAATTGGCTATTTCGAGTGTTTCTCGCATGTTTCTATAGTTGGCTGGAATTCTGGAAAAATGATAAGCGTTAACTGTACCTCGTCCCTTCCTCACTCGCTTTCCTGGATGGTGACAAACACCACATCCGAAGGATCCGTTAAATTGATGAATTTTTTGTAAATTGGCCTTCTGAACAGCGTCGAAGCATCTCATTAAAGGGTGGAAATACACTGTTCTATCTCCAAAACGAATACCTGTCATCTTTTAGATAATTCAAACACTGAATTATTGGCTGCAGAAATGTTTCAGAATTGGCTTCGTGATTGCCATACCAAACACCTAAGCAGATAATTTCGTGCTTGTTGCGAGGCAATTCATTGATTTTCATAGGTGTCACGCTGTACTTAGAGGTGTGAAAAAGAGGCAGAGCGTCCATAGCCCATGTGTAAGTCAAGTGAGAATTAGCTTCACTTTCAATAAATTCACTACTTTTTTCTCTGTAACAAAGACCATCAAAAATAGATCGGATACTTTCATCGGGAGATAATCTTCTTTCGGAATCATCTTTGTAAAGGTCAAGTAGATCTGTGATTTGACGCTCAACATTAAATTCAACGTATGTGCCCAGCAAATTCTGATCAGCGTCGGGTAATGAAACATTGCAATTTTCACAAATTCTTACATGATGGGTGCTCTCTTTTAGGCCGATGTATTTAAAACATTCGATACAGTATCGATGAAATTTTGCAAAATTCGGAGCGTGTAGAAGTTTCATAAGCAAATACTTTGAAGATACTAAATTGCATTCTAGGGGACAATGCATCCGAATTAAGTTAATAAGCAAATCTATAATGTCTTTAGTCATACCAGACTCAAAAATGAATGTAAGGATAAGAATGGCATTCTGCTTCTCAGTCAATGCACTACCTTGGTATATAGGTGAGGATCCTACCAATTCATCGAGTGATATTTCATTATTTAATTGACTAACATCAAAATCAGAATATTCGCCCACTCCAGAAACATCTTCCCCTATATCTGATCTCATCCCATCTTCAACCTCCTCCACATCTGATTTGAAATCATCATCAACCTTATCTACATCTAATCTCATCTCATCCTCAACCTCCTCTACACCATCATTATCCCAATCAATTTCGTCCATTTCGAAACTGAACTCATCATCATTTGATCCAACAGTAGTCTGTTGCTGACTTTGTGATGTGCATACTTGGCTCATTTTTTTGTCGCCGCCGATAACGTAAAGATCTCTGTTTGGATAGCAAACGCTTCCTCTCCATATTAGTGATTGAGGCAATCCCTGAAAGCACAAAATTAACCCATCACGTTTATTGCTGACGAACGATCTGAGACTGCTAATTTATATGCATATCTATAGAAATCTTTTTTCCTGTATTGACTTGGATATGCTTATGAAAATAACGGTGTACATATAGGTACATAAAATCAAAAAAAGATAACATCGAGAAATTACATGGAAGGCTTCGAAGTACAAAAATCGCATGAAGTTGTGGTGCAGCATATTGTTTCATACATAATGTACATCTTTTGATTGTGAACTGCTCATGTCATCGATTTAAGGAGACAAATATTTTAAATCTACGAATATCAAAAGCGAGGTACTCTCCGAACCGAAGGCGAGGTATAGCTTCTGATGCGATTTGATTTTGACATTTTTCCATAAAATCAGTGGGATAAGACTACTGCATGATTTCCCAGTTAAACTGAATGATCAGAATCTTCTGTAGACTAATTACTTATTTCTAGGAAAGAGTAGATCAAATTCTCTCAGTCATTGACAAAGATTGGACCTATGATTTATACTTTCTTCCATCGGAATCAAAAATTTGGATGAATAAGTGCTATTTGTTGCGATAAGTTGGACGATTTCGAGGAATACTTCGACATCATTTTCTACTGAGATTCTACTATGGAGACAGTCAGCATCTCTTGTCCAAACTGTTGTCTTATAACATTTCGAATTATTCGAGCATCAGTTTTAATTTGATTAGTTTACCGTGTAATGTCATTTCTTCATAACAATTGAAAGGGTCACTAATATTTCTAGCCGTAGTAATTATTGTTGCAGAAAATACAAAGCCATATTACACGTCAAAGCTTTTCTCACTATACTCGATGGTCGCTTCCTACCTGATCGTGGATCACCCTATATATATATATATATATTTGTCGGCAGCTATTTTCATCATATTCCTGTATATGCGATATTGTCGAGTTCTAGCAAGGGAGAAACATTGCCAAGGAATTTTGTGTCAAAAATTTCAGGTTTGCGGATATTTTCCATGTCTATTGTGGCAATAATGATCACTCATGCACAGTTTTGATTGAATAGTAAGAACAGCCAGCCTGCATGCGTAAAACTTTAAATCGTGAATTTAAAGTGTGGTTCAATTGTTGAGTGCAACTCCGTATACATGCATAATTTGATTTTAGAAGCAAACATTCATCTGTGGTTGATTAAAGGGAAAAATTCTCTTATGAATGAAGGGAAGGGGTTGCCAAACGGGCGCAAATCGAAAATTGGGAGAGATAATAAGATTTATAAGCGTCTGTAATACACGTTAACATGCGAACATTTATCTCACAAAGCAGCGACGATTCATGTTTAGAAATAAATTATTAACTTACCATCATACTGTGCATTCAGAAAGTGAATAACTTCACCAATTGACGTTTGACTGAAGCCTCTCCAAAAACGCATGGGTTTTCGAAGGTCATTGCTTTTCATGTGGGCTATCAAATTCGATCAATTGTGCATAAGCTCAATGAAAAGACGTTCATTCAGAGTATTCATATTAGTTGTCAATAAGAGTTATATTCAGAAATATATTTAGTGGAGTAATCCAATAACACAACAGTTGTGACAAAACCGAAGCTTTACTGATTCATTTCTCTAGCCCGTTGCTGCAGCAAAACTCTCTACAATACAAAACTTTGCCATGAGCCAGGGCAAGAATTCGCTTTATCTGTGGTAAAATACAAACTCATTTACGTGAAATTTTAGTTGATAGGTTGAAAAGCGTGTGAAATGCGCATACTATGACACACGCATGAATCATGCTATAATGGTTCAGCTAAAGCACACATATGAAACGTGCACACGATGACATACGCATAAATCATACTATGGTACTTCAGTTGAAGCATACGTATGAAATATGCATACAATGACATACGTATAAATCATACTATGGTATTTCAGCTGAAGCATACGTATGAAATATGCATACAATGACATACGTATAAATCATACTATGGTATTTCAGCTGAAGCATACGTATGAAATATGCATACAATGACATACGTATAAATCATACTATGGTACTTCAGCTGAAGCATACGTATGAAATATGCATACAATGACATACGTATAAATCATACCATGGTATTTCAGCTGAAGCATACGTATGAAATGTGCATACTATATTTCATAGGTATGATTTCACATATGAAACGATGATATTATCATACGTATGCAATTTTCATATACCGTCATACTATAATTCATACCCTTCCCATTTCTGTACGGGTCACCCATAAATGCGAAGATTAACGTGGATGAAAAATTATGCAAACTTCTAATTGTCATGTGTTATTATTCAGACTGGTCAAATTGTTGCTGAGATTACAGAATTGGTAAGAAATTTGAATCAACTAGTCGATAGCCCATTCGTCAACGAGGTAGCGAGAGGCACGCTGTTTGTCAAACGGCTTAGTCTGAATATGGAAAGACTCACAACATCATCGACCATCAAAATTCCGTTTTCCTAATACGCCCAATATGAAAAACGATGACTTCAGTATTCTGTAAGATAGTTGACAAAGAACATCCTGAATAACATCATTAAGAAGAATTGCATAATAAAATTTAAAGTAGGCGTATTTGATGAAATACAAATATCACGGAAGCAATAGTGTCCAAGAATGAAAATGTCTGACGATTCTAAAATCAGCCGAATTCACCGAGCTTTGTTGGAATGTTTTACTGAGTTATAACTGAATTTTTAGAAAAACTCAGTATATTGAGTTTAACTCAACTTGGTTAATTATCGGCAAACTCGGTTAACTGAGATTGCTGAAAAACTCAGTTGGCAACACTGACTGGGATGTTTATTTTACCATTATTTATCTATTTAAACGACTATCGATTATTGAATGAATTTTGCTCTGAATCTATTACCAACATAAAAGTGTAATGAGATATAGTGGCATAAACATTTGAACATGTACTTTGAAATAAATAATTAAGGAGATTGCGTGTAATCTTTCAAAGAAAAAATATTTCATTTTATACCCTTTAAGACGGCATGTAAATATAACAAGTAACTTAGGGAATGGTGAGGTTGGCAGTTCCTGGATGGGCGGTGACCTTAAGATAGCCTTCTGTATTGGCTAAAACAAGGTAGTTAGCCCGGCTGCTGATGGTTAGAGTACTCTTCTCTTTTCCATACAGTGATAATTCCTGTCTGGCGCGTCCACGTCGCGGGGGTGGTTGCTGTGGCTAGCGCCGCAATAGCTAAGTTCAGACAGGGACCTAGCGTTTCGGGTATATCGCATCACCCTGGTCAGGGATGTGACTAAAGATCAACAGAGTCAACAGGAAAGAAGTACAACTTCTTCAACGGCGAAGACGGCGGAAGAGTTTCAATCGGAGAAGTCAGGACCACAATCTCAATGGTGATTAACGGCATCTACGGTGGAAGAAGGCCACTCTCCAACGGCAGGGTGTACTACTACTACTGCTACTTCTGATGATCTAATTAGCCGATCGATTACGTAGGCGAACATCCAAGTATGAACATCTGACACCCTACTGACCAGTCGTACAAATAAAGAAGGCTTTGCTGTTTCGCATTTATGCTTTTGAGCCGGAAACTATATATGGGAGGAAACCCAAACAAAAATTCTCCAAGTTCAAGGTGTATTCCACGTGCCGAGGAACTGAATGGCTGATGGGAGATCAGTGTCTAACGTGGATGGTCTGCTTTGAAGAGAGGGCGGCACCAGGCCGATGGGCTCGACCTTAATAGGAGTCAATAAGTCAATAAATGTTTATTTCCAAATACTTTGTAAAACATGGAAAAAGATGGAGAACATGCATGTGAACAAAAACATTCGTGTTTTAAACACAACTATGAAAACTCAGACATCAAATAGTACATTTCAAGCGTGCGGTCAATTTCAACAACAAAAAATCGTATTCAGGAAGGAGAGGAGAAAAATTTACTTCTAAATGTCCTTCAGTTTGTGTTCTCTGCAGTAGACTGTCGCAACTCTTTAGCCGTTTGAAGGAATTTAGAAATACTTTTAAGATTATTTGGAATATGCGTGTTCATCAACTTGTAAAACTCAGTTGTATTTTCGCAGTGGCATGATATTGGTGCTAGTTCTTGTCGTAGTTTCTGATATCTTGAACATTCAATCATGAAATGATGCAAATTTTCTATCCGTGAATCACTGCATAGCTCACATCGACGCTCTTCATACCTCAAACGATTTTCATAAATGCCAGTGACAACTTCTAAGTTGTGGTTTAATGCTATAAACTTCAGTATGATATTGATATAGTTATAATCGATATCAACATTTAGATACGACCTAATAGTATCCTCAAACAGGCATAACTCCAAATAATTTAGCCCAGAAGGGCTGTTTTTTGCTGAGGATATCCACTGTTCCCTATGACAATCAGCTAATCGACCTTTTGTAATCTTTAAATATAATTGTTCATCAACAATGAACTGTGTATCCCATAAATGAGATAAGTTAAGTTTTATAAGCAATTGCTTTATTCGCCAGCACCACGTGCATCTACTATTGTGTCCGTTTGAAATAATAGTTGAATAAATCGCCTTGTATGCTTCCTTTATCATGCTTCTTTCATCGCTTGTAATGATTTTCATCCAATAACATATTGCTGATTTATAAAAATGAAAACTCATTGGGTGTATTACAAAATTCACCTATGAGACAATAATTGTCAACAAACTCAATGGACACCTTTCTGTTATTAAGACTGATATCTAATTTACTCAATTTAGTGTTGATATTATGAGTCATAATCTTAGTCTTGTCATAATTGATGCTGAGTCCATTTTCTGAACAAGACTTGTAAAGCGCTACAATTTGATTACTCAAGCCACGCTTCCTCTCACTCATTAACAGTATATCATCAGCATAGATGAGTGAGGATACCTCGAAATCAAATATTTTTATTGGGTCAATTTTGCTTTTGTCAGCATCTAGGATATGAATTAAATCATTTATATAAATACTAAATAAAGTTGGCGATAACGCGTCACTTTCGGGAATTCCATTTTCAAGTTTGAAGGATTGTGTCTGGTTGCCATCGATAAGTACTTTGTATTCTTTGCTTATGATAGTCTTAACTACAAATGATATAAGTTTGCATTTAGGTATCAGACGTTTCAATTTATCAATCAATCGCTTTTTGGGAATAGAATCAAACGCTTTTCGATAAATCTACGAAGCACAAGAACTAAGGGCGTTTCACATTTTGTAAATTTGCATGACTTCTTTGATAATTAATATATTATCCAATGCAGAACTTCCTTTTTTGAAACCGGTTTGATTCTTCCCTATCACTTCATTTCTAAGCAGCCGCAATCATTTAGTCATGCATTAATTATTCTTGTTAGAATTATCTCTATACAAGATGATAGATTAACAAACCTACGTGAATTAGGATCATTCTTACTTCCCTTTTTAAATATTGGGGAAATCCAACTACTGTTCCAAGGGATTTCATCAGCCTTGCTTAACACGTCATTATACATTTTTTCTAGAGTTTCGAATGTTTCGTTTTCACATTATTTTAATATTTCATAGACAATTTTGTCTGGACCACTTGTTTTCCGTAGCTTTGTTTCATTAAGAGCATTATTTATTTCAGTTTGTGTTATTTTGCTATCTAGATAATCAATGCTTAACCGGGCTTTAGAATTTTTTGGTACACATTCATGAGATAAATCTATGTTTCTTGACAGCTGGAGTCGTTGCTTGTAAAATGGTTACGAAATTCTGAAGAATTTAACCTACATTTTCTACGTTTCAACCTTATAATATCTTTATTTTCATTAATTAGCTGCCAATATCGTCTATAATCATGATTCATTTGTGCATTTTTCAAATGTATCAGCCTATTTCGCTTTTCTTTTCTTCTATCCACTTTTACAATTTTATTCAAAATTCTTTTGTTTTCCATCAGTCGAATGAGATTTGCATTTGTAGGGAATTGTTTCCAGCGAGATACATTTCTTTTATGATTTTTTCTAAATTCACGTGTCTCACTTGATGGAACTACCTTTCGATTTTGATTTTTGGTGTGCATGATACATGATGAATTAATCGCATTTAATTCTTTAAAAATAGTAACAACTGACAAATTATTATCCAGAATTTTTTTATTCAAATCTTCACATTTTTTGTTAACTTTTTATTATCAAAGCAGTTAGAAACATCGTTTGTCCACTTATATGGTTTTATCAATTTTTTCTATGACAATTTCGATAAGAAAGCTGCTTTTGCTTCATAAACTCCGATTTCAATTTAATTTGAAATTTGATTTGAATTGGGGAGTGGTCCGTATAAACAACTGGTTCCATTATTTGAAAATAAGTAAGATGATTTATCATCGATTCAGATAAAAGAATGTAGTCCATCACGGATTTCCGTGCTTCATTATTTTGATAACTATAATATGTGCATCTACCTTTAGAATTATTTTCCGATCTGCCATTTGCAATTATCAGAAAAGTCTCATTTCAAAAATTTATCAAGTCTCGGCCCATTGCGTTTATCATTAAGTCGTCTGATTTTCTATCAGAAAGTCCCATGCTGGAATAACTGGTTTCATTGCCAATTCTACCATTGAAATTGCCGATCATTATGATATTTTTCATTTTAAATTGAACCATGTGCTGTTTAATATTTTCGTATAATTCTCGGTCTTTATAATTTGAATGGCGATTGTCCACATAAATAGGAACGACATCCTCTGTCACTTCCCGAACAAAGAGGCCCTGTTCGGGCGACTGTTGTATCTCCATATTTTTAACACGTTCTATGAAATAATGACCGAATACTTGCTGAAATTGTATCCTCGCAGGAGCGACGGAGGACGTGCTCCTTGCTTGAGTAATCCTGAAAATATCAGAAAAAGACGGCAAGGTGGAAAAATAGAAAGAGAAGAGCTGGTAGACTAGGACGATTATGGAAGAGTGAAAGACTGGCAATGAAGTACCAGCACGCTAATCACGATACCTACAACATGAAGTGATAACGACGTCTGTCCCTTAGGCACCGATTGCAAACAGGAAACCTATAAATCTCCAACTCATGAACATGCCGCTTACTGACGAACCACGTGAAGACAAAGCTCGAAATATACCAAACATTTACGTTTTGAATGCTGTATCAATTGCTAAACCTCATGCCATAGATCACCTGATAGCTGACCTAAACTGTCATAACATCCAATATGCCTTCATTACCGAAACACACTTAAAACAACATCATGATAAACAGATTACATCTCTTCATGGCTACAACATTGCGAGGAAAGGAGAAAGAAGGAAGAGAGGAGGTGTGCAATCATCTTACAAGACAATCTCCAATACACTACCATCCACAGTTCACCTGAATACGAAGTTTTCTGGACAGAGACAAACCTCAGTACTGCCAAATACATCATCAGAGTCTGTTACCATCCGCCAAAAAGAATATATACAACTCCATTATTAGATTACCTGGACACCAAATGATGCGAATTCAAAACAATTTGCCCAGAGCACGTTATAGTACTCGCTGGCGACTTCAACGTGCCCGCCGACCAAATAGTGGAATCTACCGGCCTAGCACCGATAAGAGTGGATAGCTATTCTAATACAATATATATCAGCGAACCGCTTCTAACTAAGGTGTGTAGGATCAAATCCACAATTAAATCCGACAATTTAGCAATCGTTGGTATAAGACCAGAAGTAGTAAGAAAACGGCGAACACCAGATAGCGCAAGATGGCCGCCATCGCTGAGTCCCCCCCCCCTCTGGTCCGCCAGTGTCGTGATGTGCCGTCGAGGTTCTGCTGCCGTCCCCCCCCCCTCTGGTCCGCCAGTGTGTGAGTCTCGGGTGTCTGTGTCCGACCGCCTGGTGGACTTGGGCGACCGTCTAGGTTGACGTGGGCGACCGTCTAGGTTGTCTTGGTTAAACTGTGGTATGTTTTGGTGTGTAGTGTCGAAACGCGGCCTCGGATGTGAAAACGGAGGTCAGATTCGGATTCAGCGTGAAATTCTGCATCTGTATGGTGAATTTGAAAGCAATCGGAGATAAAAATTTTTCCGCTGACGTCCCCCCCCCCTTTGATCTAACTTTGGTTCTAGTGGACGGATTTTGTTCGTTCGACTTGCATTGGAAAGAGGATGAAACACTGCTCGACCGCATTTTTCGTTGCGAGTCAATCGGAGCAGCCGTTCAAAAGTTAGAGCGGTTACAAGATTTTAGGTCGGAGCTCACCTGAAAAAATCCTAAGTGTCAGAGTGACTTTGTATGGGAAAAATTAAAAATTTTCCAAAGTGTGGAATTTCGACCTGGGACCTTTACCAAAGTTTGTTTCATCAAATTTCGCTGACTCCCCCCCCCTTTGATCTAACTTTGGTTCTAGTGGACGGATTTTGTTCGTTCGACTTGCATTGGAAAGAGGATGAAACACTGCTCGACCGCATTTTTCGTTGCGAGTCAATCGGAGCAGCCGTTCAAAAGTTAGAGCGGTTACAAGATTTTAGGTCGGAGCTCACCTGAAAAAATCCTAAGTGTCAGAGTGACTTTGTATGGGAAAAATTAAAAATTTTCCAAAGTGTGGAATTTCGACCTGGGACCTTTACCAAAGTTTGTTTCATCAAATTTCGCTGACTCCCCCCCCCCTTTGATCTAACTTTGGTTCTAGTGGACGGATTTTGTTCGTTCGACTTGCATTGGAAAGAGGATGAAACACTGCTCGACCGCATTTTTCGTTGCGAGTCAATCGGAGCAGCCGTTCAAAAGTTAGAGCGGTTACAAGATTTTAGGTCGGAGCTCACCTGAAAAAATCCTAAGTGTCAGAGTGACTTTGTATGGGAAAAATTAAAAATTTTCCAAAGTGTGGAATTTCGACCTGGGACCTTTACCAAAGTTTGTTTCATCAAACTTTGAAATTTCACTGACGTCCCCCCCCCCTCTGGACAGCTTGCTTCGATTTTGGCTTCCAGTGGACGGATTTTGTCGTGCGATAGCTCGTTTGAAAGCTAAGAGTGAGACAAATTCAGTGAAACAATCGGCTTGTTCCTATCTGCCTTCGTTTAGATGTGAGACGCCATTTACGATTTTGGGACATTGGCGAAAAACGACGGAGTTAGATTTCGAATCAGCTTAATGTTATTGTCCAATGAGGATCATCATCCAATGAGAATCAAGCATTTCTTTATAAATAGCGAGCCTTCCACAGTGAGAATCATTCCATCGTTGAATCACACGAGTGACGGACGCACATTTTCTCTCTCTCTAGTTCCCTGTTCTATTATCCAACTAAAATGGTAAGTCGCTACTTCCCTCCCTCTCCTCCCTTGAACGTAAACTTAATACAATCTTTTTTCATTTTCAGGCATCTACTCCATCTGCTGCACTAGTAGGACAAAATGACGGTCAAACGTTACAAGGTTCGCTCCGATCAGATCATCTACAACTGAGGCCAGTGGAAGAAACAACCAAGGTACATAATCCTACACCGCTACAGCGTAAATTTAAACAAGTCTTGCGTTATGATGATCATAGCGTAGTACTCCAAACGGGAATGCTCCCTTCCACGGATGTCAAGATAATGCACAATCAGTATGGGGACTACATACTGATCCCCGTGAGTCCGTACATTCGCCGCCAACTTGATATTATTGAGGAGTACGTGACATTAAATATGGACATTCCTACTCCTCTTGCTCAAGAGTGGAAAGCGAGAGATGACAAGGATACTCCCTATAGAAAGATTTGGGATGGTAATCAAATTTGCCTACCGGTATCACATTGGTGTACTTACTATAAGAAGGAGGGAGATCATTCAACAATCATCACATGCGACGAGCTCGGAGAAGGTACTTGGGATATCCTTTTCAAAGTGAATGGACTATATTATGGTCAGCACAAAGATAATAAAATAGCCTCTCTCTCCATGCATATGGAATCCATCCTATATATTCCAAAAGCAGCCAGCGTAGATGACATAATTGATCAAATCCTCAACAGCAGTGGTACGAAGCGCAAGTCGGAGAAGAATGCTACATCAAAACGCAAATCAAAGAAGGAGAATTACTAGTCCTTTCCTAACTCTACCCTATGACAATTCGCTTATGTGCTTTGAGTGTCGTAGACGTGGTCTTATTAGATACATTTTACTTCTTCGTTGCCATCATATCATTTGTGTATTTTGTCGTGAAAAGCATCGATGTAATTCTTCATTTTGTAATATGTTATAGAACGCTTCCTTAGATGTGTAAATTTCCGTTTTAGGCTTCTATCATCATTTTTATGGATTGTGAGGGTGAACCTGTACAGGAGCTCAGTGCTATTGCTATGAACAATTGGACATATCAGATTGTCAGTGTCTATCATCAACATGCCAACTGCGATCCCAATGTTGATCAATGGGCGAGAAAACACATTCATGGACTTAATCTGAAATATTTGCAAGACTATGGCTTTTCTTGTGAGAGTGCTCTTCTTATTGACTTTAAACGATGGTTAGCTGCTTTCAATGTTATACGCATCTTTTGTAATAATCCTGGTAAGGAGAGGAAAGTATTTCCCAATCTAATCATTGATGATATTTTGCTCCCGCCTTGGGATAGTAGAGTGAATCAACATTATCATGAAGTTACGAAACGTTTTAAGGATTTGTGTGTTCCTATTTTGTCTGTTCGTTGTAGTAGCTACGTTCATAACCAATGCTTCTTTCCTCCTTACCTCAACACTGCCAAAGTCCTGTATGGTTATCATTGCTCGCTGTATGATAGTTATCAGCTGTATCTATTTTATCTCTTTCAAACCATTGATTTATAATGCATGCTTGTTACCGTTATTCAATAAATGTTACTATGAGAAGAGTTGTTGTTTTCATGCAATGGATGGGTTAGATAAAGGGCGATCATGTCTTTCTCAAACGACTGCGGAACATTACGTTTTCATAGGCAAAGTTTAAAAGGAGCTGTTCAAGATTATGTGATAAATTTTCATAAAGATGAGACTGACATCGAAGCAGTGCTCGATGATGCTAGCACTCTATTTCTAGAGTTAATGAATACATTCTCTGATAGCATTGTCATGGCGCGATTAGTTGCGAAAATTAAGTTTAGTCATTTTGGAAAGGAAGAGGTGGAAACTCGCTCTTTCCATTTTACTTCTTATTCAATGGAAGTGGTAGATCACCCCGAAGAATTTTTTAAAAGACATATGATAAAAATTGCTGAACGTCTTAACGCATTTAACCATCATGGTAGCAGTCTAGTGATTGAAGCGATTTCAGATATTCACATTCAACTTTCCATAAACAAAAATTAAAAATGCAGTGGTACTTGATTGTAGCACAACTGGTTTTCGAGCTATGTCTGCTCACTCTCGAAGTATATTCCTTCTGTACATGCGTCTATTATTTAGAAAAGGCTAGCAAATTCATATCTTCAAAAAGACTTGCTATAGACATCAGTAACGGTGAAACTATGTGTTGCGATGTATGTAAACGAAAGGATGGAAATGAAAAGCGCATCTTCAAGAGATGTAAGCATGCTTTTTGTCAACGCTGTTTCATACGTAATTGCATTCAACTTTGCCAATGTAACCACTGTGATATTGCTCATTTCGAGTGTCACTTATGCCGCAATAGTTAGTACCTATGCAAATGTGGTAAAGATAGGTTTTAGCAAAGACTAACACGGAAAATGGCGAAACGTAAAATGACGAAACGTAAAAGTCAAAAGTTTTCTTCAGCCATTCAAGCTCTCCGACGAATGAAAGCAAATCAGCGATACAATGCTATACGACATGCTAACGATAAATTCATTTGTGAAATTATTTCTCATGTGAGAAAGTTGAGGACGAAGAAATTAGCACCAAAACAACGAAAGTTACTTAAGCGATATGCTACAAAATTGCGTTTCATCTCCAATCCTAAAGTCGCCCTTCAAAGAAAGAGGAAAACTCTAACACAAAAGGGCGGTTTCCTTTCAGCAATACTTCCAATGATAGCTCCTGCCGTGGGCAACCTATTGGGAAATATCTTTGGCTCTAAGCGTTAATTATGCAAATGTTGAGTTTCAAAGTAATAAAATGGATTTCAGACTTCAATGCGATAAAGTTCTGACTGTATCAGGTCCATCTCATGCAGGTAAAACTGTTTTCACGCTGAATTTATTGGATAAAAGAAGGGAGTTGTTTAGGGAACCTATCAATCGAGTGATTTGGTGTTATGGTATTTATCAACCGTCGCTGTTTCAGGAATTGCAAAGTCGCAACTTTATTCGACATGAAGGAATTATTGCAGTGGATAAACTTCAGTCTAATGATGTTGTTGTATTGGATGATTTATTAAAAGAAAGTAAGAATTCAAAAGATGTTACAGATATGTTCACTCGCGCAGCACATCATAAAAGGTGCTTTATCATCTATATCACACAAAATTTGTTTCCTGATGGAAAAGAAGCTCGTACACGAAACCTGAATACACACTATTATGCTATTTTCAAGAATCCGCGAGATAAAAGTCAATTTGAAATTTTAGCGCGACAAGTTGCACCCAGAGGATCAAAAGCCTTAATTGAAATTTTTCAAGCAGCTACTGAAAAACCATACGGTTACTTATTCATTGACTTTACGCAAGAGTGTCCGGAAGAATTTAGATTTCGAAGTGATATTTTGAAAACTCCCATGATTATCTACAAACTATGAGTTCTTATTCTCGCATGATTGTTATTCCTCAGGATGAATATGTACAATTGACTGCCATGCAGCAAGTAAAGCAACCTCTTGCAAATCAAATGTATAGGAAAGAAATAGATTATCAGCAAAATGTTCACATCAAAGATCCACATCGTGCTGTATTATTACAATCGGAAACTGTTGAGCAATTGAAAAACTTGAAGAATAAGATGCGTGACTCTGTATCGACTGCTACACCTTTAGCATCTCGCGCACATGCCATATCTCTTTTCAACAGTATTGAACCCCATCTCAATGTAAATGATAGAGGAGAAATCATTACAGATGAAAATAAAGTGATTGATGCTTCACGTTATGAAGACTTGATTCAGTATGCGACACGTAGAAAGCGCCGTCAGGGCTATGTTCCACCTGGTTGGTCATACTTTCTTAAACTATTGAAAAAGCATAATGTGCCAAAATTTGCTTTAAATAATGAGACATTGAAAGAACTTGATTCAACAGTGGCTACTACTCCAATGCTTCAGGTGATGAAAATGCCAACAAATTGGTTTAAGACGTCACCTGCTACATCCCCTCCCACACTCACTAAGCAAACAAGAGGAAGAACTCGACGTAGATCTACATCGCCACTAAAACTGGTAAAAGGAAAACGTAAAACAGCTCCTCCTAGGAAATACATGTTCTCAGACTATTAATATGAAGCAGATGTGTTGCTTGCCATGTAATGAGCCGCCAGAGGTGAATGTCGTTGTCACTTGCACTTGCTGCGCCAGCTCTCATAATGAAACCCCTAAGCAATGTGAACACGATCGCAAAACCGCTAAAGCTAAATGCTGCAGTTGTTGTAAATGTAGAAAGGCAAGAAAGAAAAAAGATGAGAAGGAGGAAAAAGAGTCAGCCGTCATCGACTGAACGTTTGAAGTCAATCTATTATGATGTAAAACATCCGGCAGGATTTGCATCTATCAAGAAATTATCAAAAGCGAGTGGTCTTCCACAATCACAAGTGAAACGATGGTTAAAGGGTCAGGCTACCTATACACTCCACAAACAAGCGAAAAAGAAGTACCGCACCCGCCATTATATTGTTCATGACATCGATGAACAGTGGCAAGCAGATTTGTGCGATGTTGCCTCCATTTCAAAACATAACTCGGGTAATAATTTTATTTTAACCGTCATTGATATTTTCTCGCGTTATGCGTGGGCTCAACCTTTAAAAACTAAAGAAGGGAAAGGAGTAGCAAAAGCATTCCAAACAATTTTTCGAGAAGGTCGCATTCCAAAAAGAATTCAGAGTGATCAAGGAAAAGAGTTTGAAAATCAGCATGTGACAAGATTATTTGAGAGGCATGACATTGAGTTGTTTAGTGTAAAGAGCGCTTATAAAGCTGCACTCGTTGAACGTTTTAATCGCACATTAAAAAATCGCTTGTGGCGACATTTTACTGCCAACTTGACACAAAATTGGACAAAGGTTCTACAAGATACACTCCATGCCTACAATCACTCTATCCATCGTTCTATTGGACTCAGACCAGTAGATGTAAATGCTGACAATGTAGATAAAGTGCGCGAATCATTCCAACGTAAACGCACTCATGTGAAAAGTGATGTGAAAATTGGCGATAAAGTTCGTATCTCAAAAGTGAAAAGTGTTTTTGCTAAAGGGTACCTTCCGAATTGGACAGAGGAGGTATTTACAGTATCAAGGATTAATCAAAAAGACTCTCCGACCACCTACAAGTTGAAAGATTACGATAATGAAGAAATTGAGGGTAGCTTTTACCGCGATGAGATTGAGGTAGTTACTGAAAGTGAAACATATTTGGTAGAGAAAATCATTCGATGTAAAAAACGGCAAGGTGAAGAATGGTGTCTTGTTAAATGGACTGGTTATCCTTCAAGTATGAACTCTTGGATGCGTCGTGCCGACATCTTTCATCTAAGTGATCGACAGTGATTCATGCAAAGTTGTAACTAACAATGTTTAGGGTTTGAGCTATGAATCCAACTGCCTCATTTTATTCACGACCCTCCTATGTAAGTGGCGGAGGACAAATTTACATCGGTGCTCGCCGCCAACGTGGAGGTAGCATACTTGGTGCACTGAAATCTGTTGTAGCACCTCTCATATCCAATGTCGGTAGATCTTTAAAACGAAATGTTTTAAGTAATGCCGTTGGCTTTGCTGGTGATGTTGCTAGTGATCTTTCCAGAGGTAGAAGTTTTAAGAGCAGTTTGTTGAATCGTGGGAAGGAACGCGGTTTAAAAACATTGAAGCAGACCATTGCTGGTGTTACTCAAGGAAAGAAATCACCTAAACGAATGAATAAAGGAAGGAGGAAACATCGCGGAGCTGGTAAGGTGCGATCTTCAGTCAAAAGGCATTCACGCAAACGTCGCAGAGGCTCTAATCATTCATCAGGCGCTAAACGACGACGCTGCTATAACTTCTAATCATGGAGTGTAAAACTTCCGGTTTTTGTTTGTTCGATCAACAAGCCATACAGACAGATATTCTTAGTTCAAGTATTGTAGATTATCATCCTCGAACAGCTGAGAATGCTGGCCCCATTGAATTTGTTATTCCTGGTGGTAGTGATGACTACATAGATTTGAGTTATGCGATGCTTGATTTGAGGTTTAGAATTCAGCAAGCAGATGGAACTGCTATTGACGATGCACATAAAGTTGGACTGAACAATTTACCATTGACTACATTACTTCGTGATGTTTCTCTAACGATTGGAGAGCAGCAAGTGGAAGGTGGTCAAAGCGATTATCCCTATAAATCATATTTCAATCATGTATCACAGTTTCATCCAGCAGCACAAAAAAGTCATATGGAAGCCATGGGATGGTACAGAGATGAAGCAGGAAAATTTGATGTTGAAACAAACAGTGGCTTTGTAAAGCGATCTGCTATGATTAAAGATAGTAGAGTATGTCAGCTATATGGTCCGCTGAATTTAGACTTCTTTAGACAGTCAAAGTTTTTACTGTGTAATACCAGCATGCGACTCAAGCTGACATTGAATAAGCCTGAATTTGCGCTGAATGCATTTGCTAAAGTTGACAATTTTAGAATTCATGTGGAAGATATTGCACTTTACATTCGTCGAGTAGTACCGAATCCAAGTGTCATTAGAGGGCATGCTGAAGGCCTTAACCGCCAAAATGCCATTTACCCCATTCAGCATACAAAGCTTCTCACCTTTACAATTCCGAAAGATCAAAAGAGTTTCATGAAAGATGGCCTCTTTCCATCGGAAGCACCGAAGCTCCTCATGGTGGCAATGGTTGAAAATGATGCATTTAATGGTAATATAAAGAAGAATCCTTTCAATTTTAAACACAATCAGTTAAGTGAAATTGCTTTACGTGTAAATGGTGTGAGTCATCCTGGTCCACCCTACAAACCAGATTTTGCTTCAGATCAATTTATGCGCAGTTATGTTGATTTTATGGATGTTTTTGGCTTTTACAATACGGATGACACCAACGGACTGACTATGAAAGAGTTTAAGAGTGGATATACTATTTATGCATTTGATTTGACTGCTGACAGCGATATTAGTGCACCCTATCGTCAAGCGAACGTGCCTCATAATATTCGTTTGGATTTAACGTTCAAAAGAACACTACCTGAGACGATCAATGTATTAATTTATGCAGTCTTCGATTCAAATATTGAAATTACAAAGTATCGTGACGTGATTCTTCAGTATAATCGTTAATGAGTTGGTTGACTGCTGACGATATTAAGACTAAAGTGCAGCGTAATGCAGACGAAGCGACGTTGAAAGCTTTCGATAATGTCTATTCACTCGATACCTTACCACCTGCAGTAAATCACTATCCCATCTTTATTGTGCTAAACACTCATTCACAGAATTTAGGCGGTGAGCATTGGAAAGCGATCTTTATTGGAGAAGACCGACGTGGTGAACTATTTGACTCTCTTGCTCAACCTCCAAATATACCAACACAGCAGTGGTTGAGAAAACATACGCGTCAATATCAGCGAAATGAACGCATACTACAACATCCACTTTCATCAACGTGTGGTGCTTTTGTACTGTACTTCATCTTAAGACGTTTACATGTATCTCGATTTGTATCTGTTATTCAAAACTTTTCATGTAATCCATCCTCTAATGAAAAAATGATTTGTAAGTTCTATCATGATTTGAAATAAAAACATCATGTTGGAAAAATTGTTTTTTATTTTACAATCCGCTGGGTACGTACATACTCAATGAGATAGTCTAGGATCATATTTGCTTGTACATGAGATTTTAGTCCAGTAATGATCACTTTACTATTATGAAAGATTGCCACATGCACAGGTAACCAACAACTAATGAGAGCTGCAGGAAAAAGTTCGGGTTCATAACACAAACTGTAACTGCTGGTACGAATCTTCAAAAATGATAGACTGTCACTCAATTGAGTAGAGATCACCATATTGTCCACAGTCAGATTCGACATCACACACCTCTCCCTCTTCCATATCCGACGTAGTAGTCTTTGTAGCTCTAAGCGCATTGACTGCGCCGATGAATGAGAAAGGGCGCCGAGAATCTGTACAGTCCCATTTGGGAAGAGTTGAAGATTCCGTGAATTGTTCATCTTCACCACTAACATTTGAGGACGACCCGGGTAATACTTGCTGTTTGGAAGCTGTTGGTGTAATGTTGTGAGATCGATTTTGGTGTAGAGTCTGAAGCGACGGAGAATGTTGACGATGGTGTAGCGATGGCGCTTCATGATGAAAGAATGAGTAAATTGAGCGATGTACCTTCCTTTTATACTTTTCCCAACTACCTTGATGAAATGTGAAGTTAGTATGAAGTTGGGAATGATAGAGTTGAATTCGCCGATTGTTGACGCGCAACCAGATGCGATTTCCAATACGTGAATGTCTTTTCATATAGAAGTATTTTAAATCCTTCATGATATGATGTAGAGATTGAAAATGGCGATAAGATAAAGCAAACTCTCTTCTCACATTTCCAGTTGAATCTTTGAAATAGACGTTTCGATCATGATCCGTTTCAATACGTTGTAGGGAATCTAATTTCCAACTCATGGTGCGTGATAGTCATGTCTGATTAAGATTTGCATAGTAGGGCGATGAACTCACGACGAATAAATGTCATGATGGAGCGATGTATGTATCTTCTATACTTCTCCCAATTGTATTTGCGAAATGAGAAACAGTTTGCGGAATGAGAATGGTAGATTTGAATTTCATTTCTGTAATGTTGAAGCCAAACTTGATCACCCAGGGAGATGAATCTTAATGTTTCAAAATATTCCAAATCCCTCATGATATCATTGAGGTTGACAAATTGTCGCCATGTTAATGTAATTCCTCTTGATGTATGACCATGAGAATTTTTGAAATGTACGTTTCCATCACGATCAACTCTGATATATTGTAGAGAGTCCAAAATCCAAGTCTTCATGATGTTATGCAAAGTTGCAGATTAGCAATATAAAAATGTCGTTTTATCATATTTTGCTTAGCAATGCGGCTACAAAGAGATTTACTAGTAATCGAGCCGCAGTCTTTTCTACTCCCATTGATCATGCACAACAGCTAAATGGGAATTGGGAAGTGGGTGTCACTCAACTTGTTTATAGCAACTGTGTCTATACTTTTGATCATGAGGTGATGACTATTAATATGAGACGTACAGCTGCTTACCAATGTGAAAAGGGCTGTCGAGTATACATTCCACAGTGGTCAAAGAAAGATCTCTTATCATGTAAAAAGTTTATATATGATTTCTTGAATAAAGCGTGTAAACATATTGCCCAATTTACTCCACACAATGATGATTATACTTATATACATCATGTAGTTGAGAAAGATTGGATTGTTGGTTTAAGTCCAAGTTTAAGAAATGATTTAGGTTACCTCGCTAGCGCCTTGACAAGCTATGATAATTTTAACGTTAATTACCACATAAGTGCTCATAAACAGTTAATATATCGAGAGGAAGCTTATTATGTAGATCTTATTCCAAAAAATGAGAAGACGTTGGTGAAGAAGATTGTGATTAAGGCAAGAAAGACAAACATGACTCCTGAAACATTATTGAAGAAATTTAATTATCTCCTTCGAGTTGATGGTAAACAAGTGGCAACATTGACTTATATTAAATCATCTAATCATATTGCAATAAGTAAATTAAATGATGATGATCTAGTATTAATTTGTTCAAAAGATTTTCATCAGTTCTTGCGACATCATTCTGCAGCTGTTCATGGAAAATTTAATATGCAACATTTACCATGTGAAAGGTCAAATCAATTTGATACAGAATGGAGTGTATCTTTATACAGAAAGTGTGTAGAGCCTTTCGGTGGTATCTTACATGAAACAAGAGTGCTGATGCCTCGCATCATTACTTCAGTTAAATTGGTTGTAGATTATTTAAATGAAGTGATTAATGACCAACATATTTCATTTTCTGAAAAAGAAGGTACTTTGTCTCTCACTATAAGTGGAAAAGGTATTGAACTAATTATGGATAAAACTCTAATGGACATTTTGGGTTTTGATCAAAATATCTTTAAAAGTGGTACTGTAACCAAAGCTAGCGCAGACATGTCGCTATCGCGTCGTATTAACTATTTTCAGATATATTCCAATATTGGTGAAGATGTACGTGTGGGAGATGTTGAAGCTCCATTGTTAGCAATGATACCATACCAGCCAAAGAGCTGCAGTATTTTATCTGAGCATACTTTCAAGAAAGTGCATTATACAAAGCTGAAATCAAACTACATCCCACAAATTGATATTGCCATTTATGACGATGCTGGTGCGTTGATTCCTTTTCATAAAGATGCTGTGACAAGTATCACACTCCATTTCCGAATGAAGAGTTAATGCAAACGTATGCTAATATATTTTTCCAATGTGAATAATATGGAAAGTGAAAATAAGGACTCGTTTCTAATCTACTTGCCCAGTAATGCTTCTATGAATAAATTTCCCAAAAATAAACCATCAGACTATCGAGTAGAATTAAATCGCCCACTGCATTTAGAAGGTGAATGGGAGGTTGGCGTTTCTAGTATTTGCTATGATAGCAATATTCAGAATGTGAATGATTTGGAAGAAATGATATTGACTCCTCGCACCCATGATGGAATAACGATGAATAATGCATTTCAGTTCCCATACAATTTAACATCAGATGGAAAGTGGAACTATGAATGGATTCAGATAAAATCAGATTCTTATGAGCCATTTGGGAATGAGAAAATTATTAAGGCATTCAACAGTGGTAATACTTCCATCATGAAGAATAAAAATCAGAAAGCTTATGAGTTTACTATCTATCATTGGAGTGGGAGACAGTTCCTCCGCTTTCATTCTTTTACTAAAGGTCTTACGCTGAGGTTGGATAGTGAATTCTATCCGCATCTCGGTTTTGGTCATGGACTACATCTAACGTCAATTGCTACTGCAAATGTTAGAAAAGTTTATTCAAATCGAATCAACAAATTTCATTATAGATTTAAAATATTTGATGAAGATGTTGTAGAATGCGAAGAACGCATCATTTTGAAAAAGCGTGGTGTTCAACCTTTATCACTTATTGAGTTAGTAAAACGATGGAATGAGACTGTGGGTAAGAAGTATGGAGAGAAAATTATGGCGGACAAAAATAAGTTGGTTATTCAGAAATATAATGACAAACTTACAGTTTATTTCTCTCCAACCTTGCGTCATTTTGTAAGACATTATACACCTATTATTGGAAGCGGTGTGGTATATGCTTCTCATGAATATCACACTAAAGCTGATTCAGTTAATGATGAATGGTGGGTGGACATCTATGGCGATCGCATCAAGAAAATTTACCAGTCTTATGAAGAATCTAAAGTTGCTATCAATATAATGCCGCGTCTATATCATACAGTTGAAAGCTTCATTCATGTAGTAAATCCTTATATACAACAGAAGTTGAAGCATGTGATGAAAAGTAAATATGATGTAAAGACACACCACATTTCGTTTTCAATTGAAAATCAACGCGTTGTTCTGAGACTGGGTGATGACATTCAATGTCAATTGAGTAAAAATTTGAAAAAACTCTTTGGTTTTTCAATGCTACAAACTGTGTTTGCTGCTGCGCATACGATTGGTATAGAAACACCAATGACACTTGATAAACATGAACAGCACCTTTACATTCAAAGTGATTTGATTCTACCTATTTCTGTTGGCGAGAAAAAAGAATACATTTTACGTGATTTCATTCATGATAAAGACGCTTCATATGGAATAGTCGAGAAGATGTTTGAATCTATTTTCTATCATCCCGTCGTCAAACAAACTATACCCTCTATTGCTATCAAAATTACCAATGGTTTACAAGAGTGCATCCATGTGAAAGATACTAAATCCCTCATAACGTTAGTGTTTCGGAAAACAAAGTGAAGTCTTTATACAACATTTATTGAAATATGTACATGAATGTGAAGGAATAGACTTTATACAACATCCACTGAAAATATATACATGAGCGCACTTCAATAAACATTGTTATATACAAAAAGTCTTTTTACTTCGTGAAGGGTGGAAATATACAGGGATAGGAAAAATGTCTTTCAGTGGAAAAGTCATCACATGGGGAATGTACAGATGTGGACACATATTCACAAGGAAAAAACAATCTCATGCGATACATAAAACAACAATGTTTATCTACAGAAATCAACATCAAAATACTAAGTTAAGGATGATTATGCTAAGACGTCTCCTGAATGTGGTAGTGTGAGTTTAATTCTTTTGGGTGGTGGTATGTTTGTGTCAGGATGTCCATGTGGAAGAGATATGTTGTGTTCTAGCCAGCACCTCTTATCCTCCCATGCTGAAAGCGCCCGTTTCCTAAAAGTATGAGTTTTGATCTCATGCGACTTAGATTTTAAGATTGTCATATTGACAAACGTTATATTTTTATTTCTATAGGCTTTCCTGAAATTCTTATGTTTCATGTTAGAGACCAATGATCTTGATATGCCTTTAGCGCGCTTAATGCTATCATCACTATCCTTTAATTTCATAGAATACATTTTAGGACGGAGGAGAATCATTTCAGCTATCTCCTTCCCTGCTGTCTCATCCTTAAAGCAGCCAAGTTTTGCCTTATTTTTGATGGAGTATAGTGGATGATTAGCAGGATAATTTGATGTATCAAAATATCTTTCTAAAGATTTTCCTACTTCATTAAAATTTAAATCTTTTTGAGTGGTAATACCTAAAAAGAAACTATCTGTGTCACCACCCAACAAACGAACCTCTTTTACGAGAGGACACGGTTTTAGTATTTTATAGAAGAGTTGATACATTTCAAGCTTGGAGTAATCTAGAACAGCTTGACCAATATAGATGGGTTTGCACAACTCAACTTCAGATTTTATCATTTTAATACCTACAAGATCCTCATCGATTATGTCTCTATCGATGAATAGAGGTGATGAGATCAATTTGTGATACTTTTGATCATCATTAACTAGTTTGTAGTTTACGCGCTTTCTAACATCCTCCATCGTCTTACCAAATAGACTGTTGTTCTTATATTTATAAAAATCTTTTTCAAAATTATTTTGGGCTAGTGCACGTTTCTGACTGTTACTATCTATGTAGGGTTTGAGGAAGGCTTTCTGTCTAAATTTAATAATGCGGTGAACTCTTTTTAAAATCATGCCCATTTCTAAATAAAATTTTAAGATGCTAAAGTGGACTAGATAGTTTTCCTTATCATATTGAGTGAGTAAAAGTTTGCGGCAAGGCTTATACTTGGGTTGTCCACATGATTCTAAATCTTTATGAAATTGTTTCATAAAGTCGGAAAACATATCTTTACTCACTTCACCTGATTCGGGTGCGAGTGGAAAATCTACGGTTTTATGTTTAATATTATTTGGATAGATTAGATCTATCTCAAAATAATATCCCCATTCACCTTCATCTGGAATTGCTAGTATGTTGGAAGGGTTGGAGAAATGTTGAATTTCACTATCATCTAACCAGCTAAACTCAGAGTGAGGTAGCGGTTTGGATAATGAACTACCATACAAATTATTTTGGTCATAATACTTCAGATGAGTCTGGTCATTACCTACTATTTTTGATTTTAACCTATGTTTATTTACAAATGTGAGACCACCGCGAATTCCTCGCTCAAATAAATTATACATCTCTGGATCTTGTAAGAGATGAATGGTCTCACCAGTCATTTTAAAAGCAGACTTAAATGACATGGCTGGCAGACTGACAAAGTGGACGGGATCTAACTTATCTTCTTCTAATGCCACTCGTCGAAACTCCTGAAATACATCAGCCAGCAAAAATACATCTAACTTAAGGTAGGCAATCATATATTCACCAAATGTATGGCAGTCAAATTTTATCCATGCATCTTGTGCATGATCATAATCTTCGGTCTTACATTCTGCGCCGGTCAAATCATTTTTAAATTTATCTATGGGCGGAAGAGAAGTCTCGCCGAGTTTACTAATTGCATCAAAATATGCATATGGAAAGACTCCTTTCCGTGTGATGACTTCATCGGTTAGATTTGGATATTGTTTCTTAAGATTTTGTGTTAGTGGAAGAGACTTTAGATTTTGCACGAGAGAGGCCAGTGATGCAGTCATAAATTGGTAGGAATCTAAAAATTTTATATCAAAATAGACCGTCTTATTTTCTTTAGTTTTATCGACAGGCACTTTTGCTGTCATGGCCATAAACTTCTCTCTCGTTTGTGCTATTACATCAAGCTTCCACTCTTTCATTTGACCTAAACCTCCTTTTATTATCATATGGCTGTCGTAGCCCTTGAAATTATGGAAAATGACGGGTAATGTACGCCGCTTCATCCTCAGCGAAAAATTACATTTTGAACAGAGTGCGTTTCTAAATTTACCAGTGATGTGGTCATGGTCGCGCACTTTCTTAATCTTATCATCGTCAAATGTTTTCCTACATTTGGGGCAAACGTTGCAACTATCAAATTTTGCTTGATCATCTGCTGTCATATGCAATGATCTGCGATAGAGTTCACCATCATACTTTTGTTGAAATTTTACAGCCTGTTCGAGGAATTGTAGGAATTGGTAAATACAATCCTCACCTTGCCAGACGTGCATTTTATTTTTTCTATTTTGGAAATGGTCATGCCATACTTCATAGCAGGAAATGGCTGCTGGTCGATGGATGTTATCATCGATATAACATTCGATGTCAGCATAGATGACACGAAGAGGACTTAGTTCATCACCATTCTCTCTATATGAAAACTCCTTATCTTTGGGCATGCGTTCCATTTGCAGTTTACCTCGCTTACACCACTCATAATGAGTTTCAAATTTGTTTTTACTCCTAAAGTTCCGAATGCATCTGTCACAGTAATAAATCTCTGATGAGGTAGAATTTCTTAAGTGGTGGTATAAGCGAGAGATTTTGGGAATGCCGCAGTAGTGCCATTCCTCACTATCATCCTGTCTTACTAATAAAAGGTTGACAACATGATCATAACAACTCGAACGCGAGTTGTAGCGCACACCCTTCAATCCCTTTTCCCAAACATGGAGAACTATTTTAATGTTGTTCAATTTTTCAAATTTTTCTATATCTTTAATTTTCATATCGTCACTATTACAGTCATCGAAGTTTAATTCATTCTCCCACTGCCTATAGCTATATGTACGATTTCGATTCGCATTGATGTCATTATAGTGGAGAATGGAGAGGACAGCATATTTAAAACATTGCGATTCGCAATCGACATTGATGACTGCTGTTTTGTTTTTTAAATTTTTTGGAAGTTTAAAGGAGCCTCGACCACTATGATTTCCTAATAAACTGATTTTAAATAAGGCGGACTCAATGCCGTCAAAAATGAGACCGCTATCGCGCTCGTTAAATTTATCAATATTTAATTTTAATCCTTGGATGTGAAAATTTATCCAAGACTCATAGTCTACAACCTCGGTTGCAGGAGAGGAGGGTATGTGAAACTCCAACCTCTCTATTATTTGCCCAGTATGGTGATCGATTTTTACATATTTTATTTTAAGATAGATGAGCGCCTTCATCCTAAAATTGTCTAAATTGTTGAAGAGCGCTTCTATCAATGATGAATTTTGATGAAACCATTCCTCAAAGTTAGCAATGGTTTCTGAGGAGTCCATCTGGTAGTTCCTCACTAAATTATTTATGGACACTTCAGTGAGTTGGATAGAGGAGGTACCGTTGGTGTAGCTATCGTTCGTGTGTGTATGTTGAAGTCTGTGCGAAGATAGTTCAAAACGTGTCTCGAAAGACTGAGCGCACAAGTCGCAAGAAAAGGAGACGACGTTAACAGAATCATCCCCACCTCCGGAGATTGATGCCGGCTTAGGTCGACAAACACCTCGCTTGATGTGTCGGGTGAGATCCCATTTCCTCGTGAAGATGTGCCCACAGTCAGCACATTCCCACTCGTTACCATGTCGCGACAGTTCTGAGCTGGAACTCACATCGCCTGAAAGAGAAATCATTCTATCATCTCTGTTCAAGCCTCAGTGTATTGTTGCAACCTACCTTGACTCAATAACTCTAAACTTTCCTCGAGAAGGGAGGGCGTTGGTGATGAAGTTGATGCCTGAAATTGAGGAAGATGCTATGAACCACACGTTTGAGGGAGATGAGAGAGGAAATCTTCAACTTACCATTTCAATGAAATCAAGTTTAAGGTTGATGCTTCAATAAGATAGAGACTTCACTCAATTAATATGTCTCAAATTTGGAATTCACTTGTACACCTCAAATAATAGCAGAATTCGCTAGAGAATACTTCACTTATACGTCTCAAAGACAGAGTGAAATGACACGGATGTCACTTTGCTTATATCCTTTCATGCTCATCATTCATTGGCTGTTCATTCTGATTGGTTGCTTGTTGATACTTAAGAATTAGAAAAATGTTAAAGTTATCATTATTCAAAGTCAGCATTTCAAAGACAACATGACAAGTCCTCCAACAACACCAAATGTCGCATTGGAGTTCTCCTCTCCATGCACATCAGCAAAGGTGCTCGTTACACCAAATGCACCAAGAAAGGCGAAGGTGGAGAAGACATACAATCTCGACAATATACGAAAGTTATCGGAGGACGATGAAGAGGAGTTGCCCGACCTAACAGGCATACGGTGGAAATATTTACAATATGATGTCGAAGGGGTGATGGAGATGACCAGCAAGTCGCAGTTGCATCAAATATGGGAGTGGTACACCCCTAACTCCCAACCGCGAACCGTGGCGGAGTGGGCGTACATTGACAACGTGAGGGACGCTGCAGAAGAACGTTTAAAGCAGCTCAACTGTTTTTGTGATCTATGTGAAGTCAGACTCTGGGACGATATTGACGATGAAGACCTTTTAAAATACATGCCATAATAAATGTTTATTTCGTATTATCTTTGCTTTCATACTGACTTACTTGAATGGGGCTTTAGTGAATAATTTAACCATGTATACTTTTTCATTTGGAAATAGTAGCACGCTTAGTTTAACTTGCAAATCTTATAACATTTCATATGGGTGATAATGGTAGATGAAATAGTGTTAAATAAAATTAAGATAGCTTACATGATTCTGGGATAGCAATCGACTGCGATCCATGTGTAAAGAGCTTGTTAGACTATGGAAGAGAGAAGTGTGTTATGTTGCGTGTGGCGCGTGAGTGTCCTCCCTTTCATTCCATTCATCAATTCGTCTCATTGATAGAGACAGGTAGAACTCATGGCTCTCATAACGTATGCAATGGAAAGTTTTAGGCAACCTTCGACAGTTGGCTAAATGTCGCCCTGGCGCGAATGCATACTACGTTGAGACAGAGGCAATCACTTGCAAACATGACGCAGAGAGGTTTAACAAGATTGACCATTGCCGAATGTCCCTTGCGGTATACATAGCTACGGGTTTCACCGCCGCCCTTTACAGGAACGCCCGTCGAAAGGAAGTATTACACCGAACTTCATTTGCAACGTTCAAGTTGACTGATAGCAGATTCAACTTAATGATAGTATTCGCCAGTCCGAAGACTGCCCAGGGCAAACCGCGTGGAGGTTCTATCATGTCTTGCCCCATGGTGGCCCTTAAGAGAGCCGATGGTTCATTCTCGGGATTAGGCTGACTATTGGCTTGAATAGTCAAGGGGTATGACGCTTAGATTGTCATAAACCCTATACCGCCGAGGTCGTACTGGTGCATCCGGCACCTTTCGGATGCGGGTGGTATTTGGAGTCCACACCTCATCCGTCCAAATGATCCTCTTGATCTTCCCCTTCTTCTCATCCTCATCCCACTCGTCGAGGATGACGAACTCGGGAATGGCGTTATCTTCATCAATGAAGACGGGAATGTTGTCGGCAGATGTGGCTTCCATCGTGACTTCAAATTGAATGAGAAGCGCTACAATCTTCTAGCTTATATAGGGTTTTCAACAATGAATTGCTCAACAGCGAATCAGAATGCTTCAGGGATAGCAATCGACTGCGATCCATGTGTAAAGAGCTTGTTAGACTACGGAAGAGAGAAGTGTGTTATGTTGCGTGAGTATCCTCCCTTTCATTCCATTCATCAATTCATCTCATTGATAGAGACAGGTAGAACTCATGGCTCTCATAACGTATGCAATGGAAAGTTTTAGGCAACCTTCGACAGTTGGCTAAATGTCGCCCTGGCGCGAATGCATACTACGTTGAGACAGAGGCAATCACTTGCAAACATGACGCAGAGAGGTTTAACAAGATTGACCATTGCCGAATGTCCCTTGCGGTATACATAGCTACGGGTTTCACCGCCGCCCTTTACAGGAACGCCCGTCGAAAGGAAGTATTACACCGAACTTCATTTGCAACGTTCAAGTTGACTGATAGCAGATTCAACTTAATGATAGTATTCGCCAGTCCGAAGACTGCCCAGGGCAAACCGCGTGGAGGTTCTATCATGTCTTGCCCCATGGTGGCCCTTAAGAGAGCCGATGGTTCATTCTCGGGATAATTTAAGGACTCAAGCTTGCCGCTTCGCCTCCGGCTCGTTCACGGAAGCAGGTGGTCGCTTCTCTTTGATATCTGTAAAGAAAGAAGTTGTTAGTTATTATCTTGAACTCTAAGTTACTTGTTTTAAACTTACAGATCTTCTCAGGACGTGGCTCGAACAGGAATCCTGTGATCGCCTCCTTGTGGTCGAATGTAAAGTGAAGGCATTCGATACCTTTTTTAGCCCTGCTATAACACATCTCGTCTCTGCCACGTTCACAGAGGAGCGGTCTTGCGGGCACACGTCCTTTCTTGTCAAGGGGAATGTGGAGGCGACTTGATCGTCGAGTACTGCTACTCATTACTTGCTGGTGCAGCTCCTGATTAGTCGCCACCACCTTCCCCAACTGCTTTCGCAGCCCTTCCACCTCCTCCCTCATCTTTCTTAACTCCTTCTCCTGACTCTCTCTCTCGATGAGGAGCTGCTCTTCTTTAGCCTTACTAGCGAGGTGCGAGAACCTCTCGCGATCGAGCTCTCCTTCTTTCTCAAAAAGACTAGCTTGAGTCTTCTTGAGCTCCTGAGTGACTCGCGAGAGGTTCTCGGAACTCGCTTTATAGAAGAAGCAGTCCCTCTTCCACACCTCCAACTCATTCTTCAGCTTGTCATAGTTATCAACCAGTGGTGGGCGCATAATGAAGTTGCGACATTGAGCCGCAATCCCACCACTGGTTGATAACTTAGCCGGCTGCACCTCGCTATCGAGGTCAACGTCCCTCACCGCCTCTACCTCGCTATCGAGGTAGACACTCTCGACTAGGTCAACCTTCGTCGAGCCTTTATCCTCCTCCTCTTCCTCACTGTCGCTGCTACTTGTAGCCGACTCATCGCTAGAGGAGGAGGAGGAGGAGGATTTACTCGACTTCGGAGAAGACTCAATCGGAGTGGGTGAGAGAGCCTTTGCTGGCATGCTAGAAGATGGAGCCTCTGCTGTCGTGATAGACTCGACAGCAGACTGAGCCTCTAGAATCGGGGTGGGCGAGAGAGCCTTTGCTGGTGCACAAGATGAGGGAGGCTTTGCTGACGTGATAGCCTCGATAGCACACTGAGTCTCCAGAGCTTTCAACTCTGAGCTGAAGAGACTTTGCTTCGCCTCCTCAGTCAGCTCTGGTTGACTGCAGCTGCTATGCTTGGCATGCCACTCCGGTAGCGTCTCGACAAGGCGAGATGCATTATGGCTGCTACAAAAGTATCGAATGCCCCCTACCATTCGCTTATGTGCACAAGAATGCTTCTTAAAGGCATCGCTGCGAAAAATCTTTGAGCAGACGCAAAGCTTAAAAGCCGTCTTTGCGTTGTTGTAGTTAACCATTTTCTGAAGTGAAAAGGGGAAAACAATGATTATAATTCCGTAAACGTTTGATAGCAAACGGAAAAGAATGATTTTACACTTAGTGAGGAATGATAGATTTGAGTGTAGTGAGTGGCACTAGATCCCGTCGACAGCCCGAAGGCCTTGTACTGATCACTAGGGAAGTGAGAGATCTTCCCCGATACCCGCTCTTTACAGCTGAAGACATCATTGTCACTGCCCCGAAGTGGTAACAGGAACGCCGAGTCAAAGGTAGTGATCAGTAGCTGGGATCCAACCCCTCAAAGCTGCCTTAGACTTAGTTACATTTCAAATCTGATAGCAGATTTGAACTCAGCATACTTGAAAACCTTAGTCTACATGTTAAAACTTTGAAAAAACTGAAAATTAAGAATTTTTAAAAAATTCCGCATTTTACTACTCATACTACTTTTAAAAAATTTTATCAGTAGTAAAGACACTATCAAACTCTATCACACAAACTTTGAAGTAAGAAGATAGCTTGCCTACTTCAAAAGATAGAGTCCTTTGCAACCCGATATCGGGAGCTCAGAGCGACGACCGTCGCTTACCTCGTCTTTCGATGAAGTGATCAGACTTGCGTTGTCGGGGGTTTATATATGCTCGGAAGAAAACTTAAAATGGCTCTATCTCCGAAAGTATTCATCGTAGCGACATGCGGTTTGTTGCAAACGATTTGTCTCATCATTCTTTACAATATGACACCTCAACCATTCTCATATGACCACGGGAAGTTGGTGTGTCAGCACATGACCATGTAACATGCCACAAGTGAAAAAATTCCTAAGTGTGGGAGCTCCAGTGTGGTGAAAATTTTGAAAAATTTAAAACTTCCGAATTTTGACCTGGGACCTTTACCAAAACATTTTCCATCAAATTTCGCTGACGTCCCCCCCCCCTCTGGACAGCTTGCTTCGATCTTGGCTTCCAGTGGACGGATTTTGTCGAGTGAGGTGTCATTTGAAAGCTAAGAGTGAGACAAATTCAGTGAAAGAATCGGCTTGTTCCTATCTGTCTTCGTTTACATGTGAGACGCCATTTAAGATTTTAGGTCGGAGCTCACCTGAAAAAATCCTAAGTGTCAGAGTGACTTTGTATGGGAAAAATTAAAAATTTTCCAAAGTGTGGAATTTCGACCTGGGACCTTTACCAAAGTTTGTTTCATCAAATTTCGCTGACGTCCCCCCCCCTTTGATCTAACTTTGGTTCTAGTGGACGGATTTTGTTCGTTCGACTTGCATTGGAAAGAGGATGAAACACTGCTCGACCGCATTTTTCGTTGCGAGTCAATCGGAGCAGCCGTTCAAAAGTTAGAGCGGTTACAAGATTTTAGGTCGGAGCTCACCTGAAAAAATCCTAAGTGTCAGAGTGACTTTGTATGGGAAAAATTAAAAATTTTCCAAAGTGTGGAATTTCGACCTGGGACCTTTACCAAAGTTTGTTTCATCAAACTTTGAAATTTCACTGACTCCCCCCCCCCTTTGATCTAACTTTGGTTCTAGTGGACGGATTTTGTTCGTTCGACTTGCATTGGAAAGAGGATGAAACACTGCTCGACCGCATTTTTCGTTGCGAGTCAATCGGAGCAGCCGTTCAAAAGTTAGAGCGGTTACAAGATTTTAGGTCGGAGCTCACCTGAAAAAATCCTAAGTGTCAGAGTGACTTTGTATGGGAAAAATTAAAAATTTTCCAAAGTGTGGAATTTCGACCTGGGACCTTTACCAAAGTTTGTTTCATCAAATTTCGCTGACTCCCCCCCCCCTTTGATCTAACTTTGGTTCTAGTGGACGGATTTTGTTCGTTCGACTTGCATTGGAAAGAGGATGAAACACTGCTCGACCGCATTTTTCGTTGCGAGTCAATCGGAGCAGCCGTTCAAAAGTTAGAGCGGTTACAAGATTTTAGGTCGGAGCTCACTCTGACACTTAGGATTTTTTCAGGTGAGCTCCGACCTAAAATCTTGTAACCGCTCTAACTTTTGAACGGCTGCTCCGATTGACTCGCAACGAAAAATGCGGTCGAGCAGTGTTTCATCCTCTTTCCAATGCAAGTCGAACGAACAAAATCCGTCCACTAGAACCAAAGTTAGATCAAAGGGGGGGGGGAGTCAGCGAAATTTGATGAAACAAACTTTGGTAAAGGTCCCAGGTCGAAATTCCACACTTTGGAAAATTTTTAATTTTTCCCATACAAAGTCACTCTGACACTTAGGATTTTTTCAGGTGAGCTCCGACCTAAAATCTTGTAACCGCTCTAACTTTTGAACGGCTGCTCCGATTGACTCGCAACGAAAAATGCGGTCGAGCAGTGTTTCATCCTCTTTCCAATGCAAGTCGAACGAACAAAATCCGTCCACTAGAACCAAAGTTAGATCAAAGGGGGGGGGGGACGTCAGCGGAAAAATTTTTATCTCCGATTGCTTTCAAATTCACCATACAGATGCAGAATTTCACGCTGAATCCGAATCTGACCTCCGTTTTCACATCCGAGGCCGCGTTTCGACACTACACACCAAAACATACCACAGTTTAACCAAGACAACCTAGACGGTCGCCCACGTCAACCTAGACGGTCGCCCAAGTCCACCAGGCGGTCGGACACAGACACCCGAGACTCACACACTGGCGGACCAGAGGGGGGGGGGGACGGCAGCAGAACCTCGACGGCACATCACGACACTGGCGGACCAGAGGGGGGGGGGACTCAGCGATGGCGGCCATCTTGCGCTATCTGGTGTTCGCCGTTTTCTTACTACTACCAGACGTCCAATCAAAGCCCCAAAGTTCGAGTCAAAAAAGAAATCAGACTGAAAACTCCAAGAAAGGTAGCACGTTTCAAAGAAATCTTGTCAATAATGAAGATACAATATCAAACTGAGGAACACGATTTTGAGAAGTCCTGCGACGAATTCTATGCAATACTACACTTCTTGCTTGATCTATTCTTTCCTATACGAGAGATTACAGTCACATCGAGAGATCTTGATTTCGTCACCCCTCACATCAAACGGCTACTGAGGCAGAAGATGGTATTCTAAAAGGTGAAAAGGATATGTATATGCGGATCTGGTACACTTCTTCGACACAGACACTTCTTCGACAAGTTGATATCTATGTTTTCGGACATTTGTTCGACAGAAAACTTCTTCGACACGGACACTTCTTCGACAAGACATTTGTTCGACACGGACACTTCTTCGACACGACATTTGTTCGACACGAACACTTCTTCGACAAGTTCTGCATGAATAATGAAATAAGAAGAAGACCAACATTCTCGATAGAAAAATGGAACGTGTATGAAGGAATCGAAAGCAACCAGGACAGAACAAATAATGCAATCGAAGGACATCATAATGCAATGAAAATACTAGCAGGCCGAAGCCACCTTGGAATTTACGAACTTGCCAAACTTATCGTCGACAAACAGATCCTAACAGAGCATGAAATGAAACAACATATTGGTAGAGGAGCCACCCCACCGAAGAAATCCAAAGTTTCTCGAGAAAGAGCAAAAGCAATACAAAGTCTTCACAAATTGTTTTCTGAAAATCAAATGCCAATGTTGGACTATTTGCAAAGAATTGCAATGAATATCTCCTTAAAGTGACTTGATTTAGTGTTTTTGTGTATATGTTGTAGTTAATAGAATGATTATGAATTTGATTGAAAGTGTTTCTCATTTTATAAATGAAATAATTGTTTATGGATTTAACATGAATAGAATTTTAGGTACTGGCTATCTTTCGTCTTTAGGGTAATATCTTAAATTACAAATACACTTCTAGTTCAATCTATGCGATGCAAGAATTATATTTTTTTAGAAAGGAAATAAATTAATTTAAGACAAAAAGTATAAAAAATGCAAATTCTCAAAAAATACACAACCTGAAAAAGAAAAAGACTATAATTGCTTAATAACGAACAAACGTCGTGTCGAAGAAGTGTCCGTGTCGAACAAATGTCGTGTCGAAGAAGTGTTCGTGTCGAACAAATGTCGTGTCGAAGAAGTGTTCGAAAATTTGTCGAACAAATGTTCGTGTCGAACAAGTGTTCGTGTACCATATATGCCTAAAAGGTGGAAAGGATGCTAGAAGCTTTGGATATTGACGACACCATTTCTGAAGCTTTTCGAATAGGGAAGATTTCTTCTACTCGTCCTCGTCTTCTTAAAGTGAAATGCAGAAACACCATCAGAGTTACTGAGAAAATCCAGAAATCTTCGGGAGTGTGATGCATTTAAAAACGTCTATGTTAACCCTGAATTCAGGAGGCAGCAATTGGAGCGACAAAAATTTTTGAGAGACGAATTGGAAAGGCGCAGAAGTAACGGCAAGAATGTTATAATTCGCTCGGGTGTCATAGTAGACACTCTAATCATGCAACAAATTTTCACATGTAGTTTTACCACATTCAATTCGAATTTATCCGAAAGTATTTCTCACAAATATTCGTTCTTTAATATGTAAATTCGATGAGTTTGCATCAACCATGCTATCTATTCAATCCAATTTGGTCTGTTTGACTTGAACTTGGTTAAATGAGGATATATCGTCATCATCAATTGGTATCCCAGCATTCTCGGTGATAAGGTCAGATCGAAATATTCGTAAAGGAGGTGGCATTGCAGTATGCATTAAGAAGGAATTGACTATGAAGTGCTAAGCTTCCGTGATACAAACGATGTCATGCATGAGCAGATTCTTCCGGACATCCCTAAATGTGAATGCTTTATTCTTTGTATTTATGTTCCAACTGGTTTTAACAAATCCCACCTGGATGAGATACACAATTACATGATATATATTCTCGATCATATGCTGACGCCAAAACCAAGTTACAAACTTGTTATTCTTGGCGATTTAAATCAATTTAATCATGAACTATTCTTTAATGATTTTACTTTGATTGATATTGTTAAACAGCCTACAAGAGGTGGAAACATATTAGACCATGTGTTAATTTCGGAATCTATTTGTCACATATATTCCGCTGATGATGTTGCTTATGGTGCACTGATTGGCAATTCTGATCACCTGACGCTGCATGTAAAACATGTTCTTGAGACATTTCGGCCTCAACATTCCATCAAATGGCATACCATTTGCGATTATCGAAAATCAAATTTAATTGCTACTGCACTGTAAACTGTAGAGTACGAAAGCTGGCTTTTTTGACTACGAAACCGATGTACAAAATGAGAATAACAAAATGTACGAAAACACCTTTGTTCATGCTCATACACTACGAAAGCGATTGGCTTTCCTATTGGATGATGCAGATAATCCAATAAGAAAGACAATCGCTGTCGTAGTGTATGAGCACGAACAACAGCGCTTTCGTACATTTTGTTATTCTCGTTTAGTACATCGGTTTCGTAAGAAGCTTTGGTATTGCACAGTTTACAGTGTGGTAAACAAATGAGTGAAGTCGACTAAAATCTTCTTCTTTCTTGGACTGAAGATCTCAATTCTGGTGGATATATTTTATTCCTCAGTCAAAGCACTCATTGTTCAATGTATTCCATGCCAACAAGTTGCTTTAACTTCCAACGATAGAGAATGGATGACTCCACTGACAAAGTGTGATTGAAGATAGATGGGACGCTTACCAAAGAAGGGATTGGAATAGATATCGGTTATTGTAGGCTAAGGTTAGAGATGAAATTATAAAATCAAAGCAACACTATGTTAACAAATTAAGAACCTGTAAACAGGGTGTATGGAAATTGGTGGGTTACGTCATAGAGGGCAACGTGAATGGCAAATGCACTCAACAAAAATGGGACGAAGTTATATCAAAGGGTGGTGGTGGCGAGATGGTGTCGAAGCACTTTGCTGACTGTTTGACAGTTAAATTTGATGATGCTGTTTCCGACACAACTATAAATACGCTTGAGTAGTTGGTTGATATTGATAATTGGAAAATTGAGATAACAGAGGAGGATGTACTTTTCCATCTGAGAAACTATCAACTGATACGTGTGCTGGCATTGATAGCATTCGCACACGTGTGTATCTAGAATTGGCCGATTACTTCACAGCTCCATTGAAAATATTATACGAGGCCTCAATTAAGCAAAGACAGTTCTTTTTACTATGGAAGAATGTTATCATAACACCTGTTCCCAAAACTTCTCCTCCATCTCTTAACAAAGTTCGTCCTATCTTTTCAAGTACCGGCAAAAATTTTCGAAAGGATCATTCTACAGAATATGTGCCGTTATTTTATGAGTGTATATGGTAATTAAAACCCAGCATGGGCTTCGCCCTTGCCATTCAACAACAACGGCACTCATCGGAATTTCAGAGCGATCCTTATATGGATATGATAATCCCGATACAAATAGTGCTGCAATTATGTCGGTTGACTTTCATCTGCATTTGACTGCATTATGGACTTATCATCCGCAAACTCAAAGCTTTAGGTTTCCCTTCTCAATCTGTTAAGTGGCTTGAGAGTTATTTGAGTGATTGAAATTGTAAAGTCATAGTTACTGATTGTCATTCACATACTTTCGTTATGAGAAAAGGGGTACCTCAGGGCTCTGTGTTAGGTCCTGCTTTGTTTTCATTATTCATTGGAGACTATTTTCCCAGCACTGTGGGCATACACTCTGTACAATATGCGGATGACTTGAGCTTGATCATTCCGATGAAAAAGAATGCTGATAGCGAGTAGATCATGTTGAGTGAAATTACTGGCGTAGAGAAGTGATGTGATGACAAAAACTTATCTTTGAACATAAGCAAATCGAAGATTTTGTTCTGCACTAAAAGGGAAAAATCAATTAAGTTACCCATTCCGATTGTAAGTAAAATGACGGTGCTTGGTATAACACTGAACAACCGTTTAACATGGGACGATCATATTTGTGACATAGTCAAGACAAGCAACAGACGACTCTATGTTCTTAGAAAATTGAGATAATTCACAATAACTGAAGATTTACTCAAAGTGTACCAAGGGTCGATCCGATCACTACTGGATTATTCATCACCTGTTTTCGCTCATCTACCAGTGAAATTGAATAACAAACTTCATAGAGTCGAAAAACGTGCTTTAATGAGTATTTGTAGTGGACTGGTGGTAAACCTCGTGCCTCCATTGAATATGATAATCTATTCAACAGACGTAGGAAGAAGAGCAAGAAACTATTTGCAGCAATTGAATCCAACAGTTCCCCTGTACTGCACAAATACATCCCCAAGAGACTGAATTATTCGTGTCAACCGCGGATGCCACTATGTCGGTCAAAGAAGTACAGAACTTCGTTCTTCCCCTTCATTACTGCTCTTATGAATGACAGTATGAGCTCCATTTACGTCAGAACAAAAGTGCTAGTATTCTACTTAACTTCACTTACATGTATATGAATTTGAATTAATTATTTGACTTCAATTTTTTCTTGTGTTTTTCTGCACGATTCTGAGTGTGTCTATATGTTTGTGTGATTTCTATTACTTCGGAAAATATACACTATACTACTGCTATATAAGGAGAGGGGAGTTAGATAGGGCGGATATTATTAGAAAGAAAGTGCATCAACACATTATCAATTTTAATGCAACAAAACACTCAAAAAGTAGCACGAAAGACCTTTGGAATGAAGTAAAATGTATAATAAAAAAACAGAAAAGAAAACGAGCAGATCCACTGAAGCATTCAACAACCATTATACTAACATTTCTGCAGACCTCATATGCGAAGAACCTCTATTAATATGTGGTCCGAAGATGCATCAGGAATTCTTTGAGGCACATGAGACGCACTCTACACTGCAGAAACTGAAGAAGACAGTAACAGGTATTGACGGAATTCCATCGTGGTTTCTCCGTTTGGCTTCCGACTACATGTACGAGCAGCTGAATGAAATAATCAATACGTCACTGAGCTTTGGAATAGTCCCTGAACAATGGAAATCATCAAATATCGTCTCAATACCAAAAACAAAACATCCACAAACAACAGGAGACTTCCGTCCTATATCAATCCCCTCCGTTCTGTCATTATTCAATTTAAATATCTAAACCAATAATAAGCCAATTTCCGCAACCTTTCAAAGATCACTATGCCTTTCGACCATCAGCAGGAACAACAGGACCCATAGTTGCGTTTACGCACACTATCACAAGCCTTCTCGAGATCAACAGCGTTGTGATAGTCATTCCCCAGAATTCTCCAAGGCATCTGATATGGTGAGATACAGCAATCTATTCCGAAAAATGTGCAATCTTAACATATCCAACCAAGTGTACAACTGGCTCATCGACTTCTTCACTGAGCGCCGTCAAACCATAAGTTATGGAGGCACCATCTGTGGAAAATCAAAAATTAACGCAGGTGTCATTCAAGACTCCGTACAAGGACGCCGGCACGACTTTAGGGCAGGTGTTGCATCGATCTAAAGGAGGGCACTTTTGGGATATTATATTTCATCCTTTACCCCGTTACTCAATGCTTCACGTTTAAATAAGTCTAAATTCGGTTTTGTGTAGACCCATCCAAAGACCTGTTAACTTTCGATTGATATTCTATGCTCTTCGGACAACAGCTATTACCGGCATGTATGAGTACATAAGGTGCGTAAATAAAATGAGTAGAAATCACTTTGTTGTCATTCTAGCCTAAACATAGCCTATTAATAACAAGCTAAATTCTGTAAATTTAATGCACCACAAATGTATGTGACAACCTCTTACTACGATACAAATAAAAAGTCCAATTCTATTCAAATAGATCTTATGTTTAGAATAGAATAGAATAGAAATGTTTTATTTCCATAAATGAAAATCAAATAATAACATAAGTCATAAGTCAGTTTGTACAATCAAATTACATTAGAAGTCAATTTGGCGAATCAATGTACCCATTTAAATACAATGACATAAATACAAAAAAGGCGTCACATCTGCGTTTGGTCTTGTATGGATCAAAAATTGTTCGACCTGATCGTTTGCTGGTTGGTAGTGTTATACCATGCAAGATATAATCCGGAGAAGTACACTTTCTAAAAAATCTAATTGAATGTTCAAGTCGTCTGGAAGACAAAGATGGCAAGCAGTCACATTCAAAGTCAAATCCACAAATTATCTGATGAGCTCGGCGTTGTAATTTTTCTAGCTTCTTGGATAAATACACAGGGATTGAAACAAAAAGTGGGGAACAATATTCAAGGAGGGATCTCAGCAGGGAGTTATAGACACAAATAAGATCTTCTTTACCTTATGAAGCACTTCAATACTCTGAGACTATGGAGACGCTGTACGAACAATTTCTCAACATACTTAAAATGCTTATGCCATTTTAGATCATCACTCCACACAATCCCGAGGATCTTATGTTCCGTCACAAAATCAATTCCTTGAACACAGACCGGGTTACAAAGGGGTGATTTGCGTATAATGATACATTTTGATTTTGATGTGTTTAAAGTGAGCTTCGTTACAGTTGCCCAATCACGACAATTCTGGTTCTCTTCGAGTACATAGTCGTTACTTGAATTCCTAAAAATAGGCGTACATATGGTGACATCGTCAACAAATTTCACAAGACATGTAAAAGAATTTACAGGTTTCAGGCTTCCTGTGGCTGCATTGAACAAAATTGCGCCAAATACTGATCCCTGAGATACGCCAGAGGTCATTACAATCGGGTCGCTTACTTCAAAATCAATTCTTACACTTTGCTTTCTATCTGTGAGATACGAAGCCATTAATTTAACAAAATTGTCCGGTAAGTTACAATCAATCAGACGTCGCAAGATAATGTCATGATGGATTTTGTCGAAAGGCTTTGCAAGATCGTAGGTAAATATTTGGACACCAGAAACTTCCTCCAGGTCAAGCAATTTTGTTATGCTATCTTGCAGAAATACTGATGCTGTGGTTGTTGAAGCACCTTTTACCGCTCCATGCTGATAAGGACCGGCCACTCGTTCAAGTTGTTTTCTGTATTTCATCATCAATAGTTTCTCATAGATCTTGCTAGGAATCGGCAGGAGGGAGATGGGTCTCAAGTCATTTACAGAGGGTTTCGCAGTCTTCGGCACAGGAGTAATATGCGCATACTTCCACAGAATTGGAAAATAATTTGCGTTTGCACATACATTAAATAGGTGAGTCAAGGGTAAACTCAGCACGTGGGCTGCCTCTTTATACAGTCTAGTAGGGATGAGATCAGAGCCGCATGCCTTATGTGCTTTTAAAATGATCAGCTCTTTTGTCACTTCGTCTATTGTTATTGTCTCATCATTGCTATGTTGACCACAAAGATTAGCAACTTCAAAAGTTTCATTACAATTGTTGAAATTTGAGGCTAACACAATATTGATATCATTAGCGGCTTCAATTGTCGATGGATATTGCGAAATTACAGATTTTAATGGATCCCGTTTGTGCTTTGATCGACCAACGACGTTATTAGCGATATTCCATAGATCTTTAACTGAGTTGCTGGCGCGTTGTCCCCACGCTTTCTTTGCCCTCACAATTTCAAATTTTATCTTGTCTTTTAGAAAGTTATACAAGGGAAAATTTCTTGCTCTAAATGCAGACCATCGATCGTTGATCAGACTTTTAATTTTATGAGTCATCCAGGATTTGTCGTTTTCAGATATAACATGATTTTTTACAGGTATATTTTCAAGGAAACATAAATTCAAGATGTCGTGGAAAATTACACATTTTTCTTCAGGGGTGTAGTCCATGCAGTAAAATTCGGTCCAATTCACACGTTGTAGCGCTTGGACAAAATGACATACGTTTTGTTGACACAGATCATACACTGGTTTACATTTTTCTTTTAAATGTACAGTATTTACTTCAGAATGTGGAAAACAAAAAATAGTATTGTGATCTGAATTAGCTATTGGAGAGCCGACAGAAGAAGAGTATATCGTTGAAAGTTCTTGACTTACGAGGACTTGATCGAGGATTTTCAATCCTCGCGTTGGTTCTCTGACAATGGGAAAAAGACCAAGCGCGGAACATACATCGTCAATTTGTAAATGATTAAAATCACCAGTCAATACAATATTAGGACCGTATCCTTTATTCAAAAACATGTCCGATGTTTCAACAAAAAACTCCTTGACATCAGTTAACATTTTCGATGTTAGGTGTGGAGGAATGTACAAACATACAAAAATCACTTCAAATTCGGGCAGGTATATCCACAATGATTCAAGAAATGAAGGATGGTTTAGAACATCAAGTTCTACCACATCTATTCCATTCTTAACATATATACAAACACCTCCTCCCACTCTATCCTTACGATCAGTTCTAAAAATTGAAAAATTTGGCAAGTGTACAACTGTATTAGGAATCGTTTGATTTAACCACGTTTCAGATATGCACACCAAAAGTGGACACAAATTGTCTACGAGACCAGAGATATCACCCAGTTTCTTTAGAAGTGAGCGCACATTAGAAACAACAAAAGAAGGAAATTTCAATATTGTTCTGGGGTGAACGTCTCGTTTACAGTTACTTATGGAAAAATTCTCTAAAAGATTTAATGAAAATTTTCCTTTGAACCACGATTAATGATTCTGTTCCTGTAGATGACGACATCTTCATTTTTACTGCGACGCTCGCGTAGTTCTGACATAAGGAGTTTCCGTTTCTGTTGTTGGAATGGCGTGAAGTCAGCATGGATATACACACGAAAGAATTCATCAGAGTTCTTCAAAGACGAGGCATTTTTTAAAACGTTATTTCTTTGATTACCATCCTTTACTGTCAACCGCAACGGTCGACTTCTTGGATTGCTTGCATTAATTTTCCCCAATCTTTGGTGCTCAATAACATCGACATTTAAATTAAGTTCCCTGATCAACTTGTCTATGCTATTTGAGTCATCATCCTTACGTTCTTGGAGGGACCCACTTGTTGCTTCTGTTACACCGAATATAACGACGTTGCTTTCTCTTCGTTTACGCTGTTCTATTTCGTCGACAGCGTATTCAACAATATTTTCATTCATTAATGTAATAGCTCTCTGAGTGCTATCATTTACTTTATTCAGTTGTTCAATACTTGAGAGCATAGAATTGATCAAGTTAGCATGACTATCCTGGACAGTTTTGAGTGTTCCCATAGTTCCTTCTAAAGATTCGATCTTTCTTGATATCGAATCAAAACGATCAACTATCGTACTAAGAATGCGTTCCTCAGACTCTTTGATCATCTTTTGTATTTCGCTCATCTGAATCTTTCCGACAGATCCTGATCTAGTTTGTCGGGCCGTGTCTCTGGCTGGTGTATTCGTCATTGAAATTACGTCAGATGTCACGTGAGAAAAAAATCAATAATTGTATTCTTCCGCGCGAGAGGGCTGCTACACGTTGCGTGGAATAACAGCTGATCAATTGCAAACATGCACACGAAGAATTAGAAGTTAGAAGTTTAGCGACACCTTTTCCTTGAAAATGGCATGCAATTATCCAGTGGATAATACAAGAGACCTACTGTACTACTTTTCCAGTATACCGATATATCAAGCGTCTTTACAATTTCAACTATGAAACTTGTTCTAGCAATTGCAACTCTTAAGCAATTACGAAGGTATTATACGAATTGCAGTGGATCAAGAAAAACAACATAAATTAAAAAAAATGCAATTCTTAGATATTGCTTGCGTGCATGCATGCCTAGAAAAATCTGCAAAATAATCCAAATCTCAGCACATCATGATACGAGACGGCTCCCTTAAAAAATGTTTTCGGTAATTCATGAAAAGGGCACACATGCAACACCTGGTTCAGGGCAAGTGTTGTATCTGCATCGTGCCTGGCTCGCATTAGGTCATTTTGCATTCTCCGTCGCAATTTCAGATCTAATGTCCATCTAAAATAGGAACATATCATTATAAAATACGCTGACAACACCTACCTCATCATCCCGTTGAATAACTTCAACTCCACAGAGATTTGATTGTCCTCCATACGTGGGCAGAATAAAATAACCTGAAAATCAAGGCATCAAAACTTAGAGAAATTATCTTCAAAAAACTGAGAGCTCAACAAGAACCTAAACCATTACCTCAGATAAAGCGATATCAAGAACTATCAATTTTAGGAGTCACATTCACCGATCGCCTAAAAATGGACACTCATATTAAAACAATCAAATCAAGAAATGCAACCGAAGTCTGTACGCCATCAAAATCATTACGAACCGCGGTGCGAAGCCTCACCACCAAGTCTGTCCACCAAGTTTACAACGCTCTTGTCTTCAATCGTCTGCTTTATGCGATACCAAGTTGGTGGGGTTTCGCAAACCAAAATAACACTAGAAGTATTGAATTCAAGTGCTGCAAGGCGAAGATACTCTTGCAAAAATTGAAAACCGCTTGTTCAAGAAGGTCACTACCAACGAAACGCATCCACTACAAGTTCCTTCCCCCTAAGATAAACCACGACCGGAATCTAAGAAGAAGACCGCTTTCACTACAAAGAACAGTGAACAACAACAACATCGGAAGGAACGTTTTCAACCGAATACTTCACGCTGACTTTACCATTTGGTGGTCAAATGAGAATAATTCTTCCTGAACAAATCAATCCTAGGATTGAATTAACCAGAGGCCCATTAGGCTATCATGTTGTGGTCATAGCGAGCAATTTGCCTCCTAAAGATCTCAATCCCGAGGGTTATCTCGATTCCTAATCCCGATATTGTGTAGGCCTACTTCGCTAATGCACATCTTCAACTTGGTCATGCTTCCAAATACTGTTATCTTTGGCAAATGAAAGGCTCAAATTTAAGTCTCGACCTTTATTCAAAAAGCGTAACGTTGACGATCATATTGAAGTGTGAAGAGCCTGTATAGCTATCGTGGATCGATTTGCGGTAGTTCCATCTTCGACAAGGCGGAATTCAGCTACATGTATATTGCAAATTTCTCAATCCCGGGATTGGAATCCCTAGGTACAGCACGATGTGTATCATGTGTATAGGCCAATATCACTCTTTGGATGAGCCTTCTGTACAGGCGCTTATTTCGCATGGTAGGCCTACTGGGTGGGCGAAAGAGCACCGTACAGTCACGAAATAACCACATGGGTACATTTGTGGTACGATATCTCTCATGTACCCCACTCATAAGCCATGTACCGGCCACTATTGAAAAACGCTTCAGTAACTTAGAAAATGACAGAAATTATGAATATATTGGTCTATGGCAGAGCTCATCATTTCCCTATGATAGCTATATTGTTTTATACAAAGATTATGTATATTATTATCCATTGTCTTTGAGTAGGGGGCTAGTGCTAAATTTGACGAAAGTGATTTTTGACGTGTTCCTCACGTGGGGAAAACTTTTTGAATGTGATAACTGAACGTGGCATACACTTTCCCACCACGTGCTCTGACGCGACACTTTCGACGTGTCGGACACGTTCATGAGACACGTGCTGTGCACGTGTAAAACACTTTCATGGTTGCTTGGGAAGATAGACGTGTTTGAGATTAAGATGAAGACAAAGTTATGAAATCCTGACAAGGACGCATGGTTCGTTCTCTGTACAGATGTTAAGAATCATTCAAAAGTTCAGCAAAACGTGTCTAAGAACTCGGAAGGAACTCGACCAGGATTCGCGTTTCGGCCCCTAAATCCTGAACGCTCAGACCTGTTTGAGTGGGTCCCTGCGCATCCATCATGTACAGACTCAATGACACTGACTCTAAATGCTAATGCAAATGAAACAGTAAATAAAATGTACGATGAAAATGAAAGAAACTTTTATTATAAATAGCGGTAACTATTCAGACTGAAGAAAAATCGCATAATAAATAATTAAATTGAAAATAAATAAGTAACTACGATGATAATGAGACAATAGCGGAAAAAAATCAGAATATAGGAAAATTACATGATAAAAGATAATTGAATTGAAAATAAATATGTAAATAATTACAAAATTATAATCGAAACTGTTATGGCATTACAAGCAAGAAAGGTTTGTCACAATCGGCAAAAGGACAGTGTACGGAAGTCTGGAGTCAAGGAATCCGGAATCTTTCATACATGTAGTCATAATCGGTAGTTCATGTCAAAGTCGATAAATTTGTTAATCATGCATCTTGCCATATGTTCGTTGCTTAAAGGTTTCGATCATCATCAAAGCGTGCAGTAGTTTGTTTATCGGCATAAAGTCCGAATTTTCTCAAAATCTTGTCATGTCTATGCAGTGCTCTTTCTGCGGATATTAGTAATTCCTTGTTGCTTTATCCTCTTGATCTTAGTAATCTGAAACTTTTCTTCGATTTCATGACGAAATCTTAATGAGGAGCAGATGCGACCATATGAGCTGACTGCTGAAAACGTTATCTCCAATTTTGTGGTGCATTCTCAGGAGATGTCAAAAATGTTACTGGAAAGTTGAAGTCGTCCACTTTGTGATATACAGCAGTCTTAAGGCCAGCGCTGGTAACTTTCAGCTTAACTTCAAGATAATCTGCTTCTTAAGTCCGCATCTGTTAGCTTCTCTGGATAGATACTTGGAATAATTTTGTCCAAGCGCTTGTAATTGAAGATACATAAGTCATCGATGTATCTGGTGGTCTTCGACAGTAGTCGTGCTACTCCATTTTCTGTTTTATATTCAATGCCTTGAACTGATGAAAATGATCTATCAATATCGTTACCTGAATAGTCAGAAATTTAGGATTGAATTTTATGAACTACAGGGGGTACGTGGACAATTTTCCGAATTGTTTTCATAAATAGGCAGCTCGTGTTTTTTGCCCAGGCAGCAACCGCCAAAACACGAGCTCCCAAATGTCTGAATACTTCATAAAGAACTCGGTTTTATTGCCGGTATAGTGCTTATTTGAGCTTGGGCATCGAAGCGATGTTTTATCAAAGCCCAACAGAGGTGTCAGTGGCACTAAGCGCGGGCTATTTTAATCACAACACTTCATTTTTCAGATAGGTCAATTAACTGGAGGAGTGATAAAATCTTTTGGAATTTTCTTTTTCCTAGCCTGACCATAGTAAATAGTAGATAGTCTTATCTATAGTAAAAATGTTAAAAATAGCTCAATATTTTTGAATAGAATGCATTAAAACTGTTTATGAATACATTTTCAAATTTCCTATTGATGTTTACGAAGCATAAGTAGAATCGTTTAAGTTTGCTCTAAGAATCTATGGACTCTGGAACCGCATGCAGACGATTAAAAGTATGCGAAATGTTGATTTTGTCAGTCTTCATCATAGCAGAGGATAGCATTCATCAAATATTAAGTATTGAATCTCTTTAAATTTTCATCTTATTCAATGATTTTTCATTTCATGGAACTTGTAAACTTGGCACGTCTTTTCATGTCATAAGGCTTGATATGAATTAAGTTTATTCAAATATTTAATAAGTTAAAAAAATGAAATTGCTTAAGCTCTATATTCAATGCCTTGAACTGATGAAAAATGATCGATCAATCTCGTTACGATATTTACATTCTGAAACAAGTTGTAAAAAAATAGTACTCAAACAATATTTCTGTTTCAGAATGCATTGAACCTCCGATAAATAGTAGTCATGAACTGGTCAGTTGCCCAATCATAAGTGAAATTTTGAAGTCCTGTTCACTCCTGATCTGTATTAAATGTTAGTGTTTATGTGCACGCATTCGTGCCATGTAGCATCGCCCTCTCAAGGCCGAAGTACTGGTTATTGCTTCTATTGTAAATTATCGACCATAAAAATAAAACATGAGTTTGCACATCATGTCTTCTGAAAACATAAATTCGCTCCGATCAGACTGGTCAACTGAAGTATGTATAAGTACCGGTATGTATAATGCATGTTCATCTATTTGTTTAGGAGTTCATGTCATCGCGACGAATTAACAAACATTACAGTAGACCACAAAGTTTCTTTCATTACTCTCACATACGAGTACATGTAATTTTCCGCATGCAGCATTGTTCTTTTTATGATACAAAGCAGCGGTAAGTCTATCGAAGACGCCCCTATCCGCGGGACGGGGTCGGGTAACACCAGCCAGCCCGTCGAAGTCATCACTCAGCAGCAAGGCTTATCTAAATGTATTTTCTGTGTTTCCCACTGGAAACAAACATTCGTTACTCATTACCATACACTACTAATTCCTCGCATCTTTATTTTCAGATTCCCTAAGAGAAGAAAAAAATTGGGAATGAGAAGACGATTGAAGAGGTGATCGAGAAAATGTTGAAGGATGCAACTGACCGCGGCAGTGGGAGGAGGAGGCGACAGTCCGGGTCGAACTAAGTTCTCTTTGCCAAAGCCATTGCGGGTGGAAGCAATTGCCTGCCACACCAACGAGCTAGGAGTCGCAGAGCCTGCACTGGAAGGACGAGATGTTCTGGAGGAGAAGTTGAATCGAACAATTTCGCCTAAAATCACACTGGACTTGTTATCCGAACATTTTTAGTTTTAGTATAGAAATCCAGATGACTGTTGATATAGATTGTGTGGTGCGCTATTTCTAGATTTCAGACATGTATTTTTTGTAATATGATGTTATTGAATGAATGCTGTCTTCGTTTTCAACAATTGTTAATTGGCCTAACACAGGAATTGTAGTTCAGGACTAGGAAAAGCGTGTGTAGTTAGCGGTATAATTCTTATACGAGTGATTCAGATTGTAAATTAATCGGCTTATCGTCTCAACTCCAATAGCGAATATAGAGCGACAAAGCAGGTGGGATGCCGCATATGTAGCGATTAATCGGCCAAAATCCGATATCGGATATAGAGCGACAAAACAGGTGGGACCGCATATGTAGCGATTAATCGGCCAAAATCCGATGTAGAGCGACAAAACAGGTGGGATACCGCATATGTAGCGATTAATCGGCCAAAATCCTATATCGGAAATAGAGCGGACCCGCTGCTAAATTTTCTCAGGGTCCGGTACGGGGCCCTTAGGGGTATCAGGGGTATTTTAGGGCAACCATACTTTTTATCTTTTCTGGTTGGAAGCACCTGATCGCTGCATGATTTCTCCAGAAAATTGCTTAAAAGCTCTATTTTATAACAATTGCAGCTTTTTGTGAGTCAGGGGTAGCTTCGGGTTGGCTAAGGGCTAGGGTTAGCTTAGGGCTGGCTCAGGGCATTTCACACATCAGGGTTAGCTAAGGGCATGATACGGGTTGTTTCTTTCAAATGTTTTGTAGGAAAAGTAGGCAGTAATAGAACTTTCCCATTGCTATCAGAGGATGTTCGCAGTAATGAAAGTCAACATCAAGATAATTGAATTGTGCAGCAAAGCTCTGATTTTTAGAAAAACATCAGCATATTTATGTCTTTAAATAGCGCTATGGAAAACATGGTGGATGAATTCGCATGAAAGAATATAAAATCGACTTAATCAAGCAACTTTATGCTCTGTTTAGAACGATTGGTAGGATCAATCTCTCACATTTTCCGAATAACATCATTTGAAAAGTCTGCGAAGAATTGTTTAAACATCCTAAACAAATTGATTGAACATAAATGATGTCATTTTCAAAATTAGGGGATCAGCAGCTGGTGTTCCTGAATTTTCAATCACAACGGCATGCACTTATGCAGTGCGCTGACATTCGGTTTCTACGTGTGAAGCATGTCATACAGAAATGTTAGAAAAGGGTCAGATACATTTGGACTAATTCATTCGCGATGTTGAAGGTTAGAATTGATGTAGATTTTTTATGAAGGTGCTATTTGATATGACCAACGTGCGATCAATATAACGCAATATTAGAAAGTAACCGTTTATTATTGATTCCCATTTCCGATCAGTGAAAAAACCAACTGAAGCATATCACTGTTATGAAGAGGACTTGGCTATTTAATCATTTTGAAGATGGCAATTGTTTTATTTGCTTAGTTAAATGTCGGTCTGTCGGAACATCAGAAGCAGAGAGCTCTCCTTGTAAAGTATGTCAAATTTTAGTCGATTCTCTTCCACATCAATCATTTTTCTTTCAATCATTTGAAAGGCTGTCTAAATCTCATTCCTTCGCTTCCTTTGTCTTCATTTAACAACATAGCCACAGTTTGACCAGTCATTTGTTCGCATCTTAAGTTTTAACCCGATGGAAACTGGACGGCAAGAAAAGGATGCATCACAGCTGTCGGGTCTGGATTTAGAATTTGTGCTGGAGGCTTATTGCAACCATCAATTTTATACAGGCCGATAGACCAATCAGGAGTCCCATTGTGACACCAAGTCTTTTTTGACTAACATGTGCCTATTCATTAAGATAATAAATATTTGGTTGTGTTCTGTTGGTATTTGTGATCACAAGTTGATATGCGTAATAAACCTTTCAGAAATATTTACTTGATGAAAATGTCATGCATTATGTGTCAGAAGCCACGGCACCTCTTATAAACATTAAACAACATCAGAAGATGTAATGCGCTATCTGATAAAAAACTTTTTTTAAGAGTGAAAGCTACGAGTTGTTAGGAAAAGATGCATTCATAGTATAAAGTTGTTCTGAGTGCATGGAAGTGTTATTGAATTTCGGAATTCCATTCAACATTAATGCAGTCATTAATTTAAGTTAACATGTGTCACACAAGATGTAATTTCTCAGTTTTGAAATCATTGTAGTTATTAAACCACTCTTTCTGCCACGGGTTACTGTCCAATGCAGGGCATACAGGTACGGAATTGCAAGTCATCCACTTCTCATTCTTTAGCGATGGAGTGAACTTTATTTGTATTGAGGAATAGCGGCAATTACTGTGGTTTTTTTAATCTGATAGAGGTGGAGCTGCGACCCCACTCGTGTGCAACAGCTTTATTTCAGCAACAATGCAATTGATCCCTGTTTCAAAAGTTAAATCGTCAGAGCGAGCGGCGATAAATCGGTTTCTTTTAATAGCGTAGCCGACAATCAGTGTAGATGTGGAGATGCTGCATGAAAATACTATAAATAATTTTCAACTTGATAACTACACACTTTTCTCTAGACTTAAATTTACCTCACGTGTATGCATGGGCCGAGTATCAGGAGGCCTAGAGTTTTTTGTGTACCATTCTCTGAATCTCCACGAGTTGACTGCTGTGTTAAATCGGATTCATTTTGGTGGACGTCTCCGAATTCACATTGCCCGACGATGCAATCCATGGGTTTCATGCCAGAGATGGCGAACTCCCCTCCCCCCCGTGATTTTGGCGATTTTGCCTTTTTATTCCCATGTAGCCTACACGCGCGTCCCTGATTTCTCCTGTCAGTGGAGCATCACACACCTCTCCTTAATTGAGGTTTCCTGCAAGCATGAGTGAAGGTGTTGACTGATGCTAGTCATCAAATGAAATGTAGACATGAGGGATGTCAATTATCGAGGCACCGGTACTCGGTGGAGTTTTGTCGCATTAACTACAGCTTTCAATCCCGAAATCCCGGGTCTTTCCCTCTCCTTTGGAGATTCTTCAAAAAGGGGGATTGGTTACTATTCTTATCGAAATTCTAGCATTGGTGTCTCACGTCAACATTCTAGACACAACATTTCTAAAAAGCTTGCTTGTACTAAATCGACTGTTAACAGACTTATTCAAAGTTGAAAGATCGTTGGACTAAATTTGGAATAGTATTCCTGACCTTGCGTCTCAGATGAAAGCATGGTGAATGCAAATGAATCACTGTAGTCCAAAACACTTCAGAAGACAAAAGGGAACATATATAGGTACTCCTTCGATGCAAAATTTCAAAATCTGCAGACAATCAGATCTGCCGTTCTGAACACTTCAAAGAAATATTTTGAGTGTCGACTTGACAGAATCTGAGCTTCATACTATATAAAAGACGGCGATGTATAGGAAGAATGACTCTCAAAATCCCGGCTTCCTTCACCCTTAGGTTGCGGTGCGTATTTTATACGTGTATCGAATTTCGCTGACCTAGAATAAGCTCTTGTCGAGACAGCAAGACAACATCGCAGGATGGACATTGAATTCTACACAATCGGGTAGGTTGGGGCTACTTCGGCCAATTGCATTCATCATAGGCGTGCACCGATTAATCGGCTGATAACTGAAACGGCAGAGCAATAATCATGGACTTCTGAGGATTTTTGCAAATTTTCATTCAAATTTAGGGACTGATCTAAACACAGAATTTTTAGAAATCTTCAGATAAACTCTCTACATGCACATTATGCATTGAACTACTAATCTAAATTCGAACGACTTCTTTTTGTCATTCCAATAATTCAGAACTGAATTCTTCCATAGACTAGATTTTCATAATGATCATAAATGCTGGTAAAAAAGTTATTTTCGCCTATTATCATGTATAAATACGTATACTCAATATTTTTCCCCCGAACCTAGTTCTATATTTTGACCCGCTAGCCAAGTTCCGGATTCATTGGTCCCGTTGCAGATTTAATTATTCGGTCAGGGCCGACTAGTTTTTTTTCAATTTTTGGGCCGCGGTCTATCTGATTCAAAATAGTAGCTATTTGAGTCTCTTGCAGCCGTTGCTAGATAATTGTGTGAATAGCCTACATATTTCAATTTTCTCTATCGATTTAGTAGGAGCAGGTGTAAGTTTTGAAGCAGTATGATGTATCTGTCAAAAATTAAATGCATAGTATGGAAATGTAGGTTCCAAAGTTATTATTACGGCAATGGGACATAAATTATTAATTTTTTGGCTGTACGATTTGGCATATATTATATAAAGCGTAAGTCACTGATATTATGTGTTAAGTTTCAAGAATTGTCATTCAGTAGTTTCTCTGAAAATTTTTTAACGAAAACAGCGGTAATATACAGCAATTTAATGCAGTAGTATCAATCCAAAAGAAAGGAAAAATATTTACATGAAGACAGATGGGGCATTAATTGATAAACACCCCTCTGTAGATGACTATTAGCAATTCAGTGAGTATGCGAATATTACACTAAGGAATAGGATATATATTAAGGTTCACCCATGTCAACTGCGCTCTTCGAACCGGCAGAAACTATGATATTGATCAATTTATTGCAAATAATTGACAGAATGCATTTTAGGGCCAACCTTCAGGTGCAATCGATCATCGAAATTATGACTATGTAGAATTTGCATAGTATAGCATACGTAGTATAGGCCGTTTTTTTATTTGCTCAAACCAATTATATACCAAATTTTTTGATAGTTCAATTTTGTTTTTTTTCTGTTGTATCATGTAATTTTTTACAGAAAAATGACAAATACACGTTAGATTAATACCAATCTTGGCAATCGCGTCTCTCGTTAGTGGCGTTGGGCCGCGCACCGGTGGGCACGGCAACATATAACTATAGCCAGGCCCCGTACCTATAACAGAGAAACAGCCAAGGATGCTTAACACTGCTTAAACCTCTTTGGAAACATCCTCACTGCATGATCACAAGTAAAGACGCGGTTCATTTTTCTGTGCAGAAAAGTCATTTAGAACTATTTTGCAGACCACCCAGACATTCGATTTTTTCGCTTTCATTCGCTTTTTCGAAAATATGCCTGAATTTTTGCTTTTATCGAGTGGCATTTGTTTTTTTTCTCTTTTTTGGTGGAGCAGGAAAATAGCGTTTCGTAGTACAGGCCTTTTTCACATGTTGACAACGCAACCTGACTTTTTGTCATGTTACCCTTTACTTTAGTCATGCTATCATCCATGTGTTCACAATTGAATGCATATCTTGAAGATTGCATAATCTCATCTAATAACTGTATTATAAATGAATTGAAAAATGTTCCCTTATTAGCAAAAAAGTCATGTAGCAATTCTTGAAGGCAAAGCCTTGTCGTAGTGCGTTCCGGTAAATGAACAAGCTTTTACAGTAATTTTGAGGCCATGGAGCTATAGCTTTTACACGAGTCTAAATTGATGCATGTTCAAAGTACATGCTACAAATGAATGTCATTGAATTTATCAGTCAAGGAATTCGAGACATCAATCCATGCTGGCTTGCCATAGACACACGGGAGGCCTACTACCGAGTTTTCTTAGAAGATTGATGTTGGATTAGTGAAACAAACGGTTCAGTTTATGAGAATGAGTGAAGTGCAATGCATAATATTGATAAAGAGGCCTAAGAAATTGAGATGATAATATACACAATGGAATATTTTTTGTTGAATTTTTCACTGCAGTGTCACTTTCACTGTGATTTTCGTGAAGTACGTATAACTAGGCAAAAAGCTGATGTGTATATTAATCATTTTGCATCTACTGATAAAGACATAAATATGATGCTGATATGATCGGACATGTGTAGCCCATTTTCTTATAATCACTTGAAACTTTCTGAGTTATAGATTGATGAATACTAGATCTACCAGTAAAGCACTATTTTGTAAATAATTTGACCACCGTTTACATTACTGCAGTCATACCGATTACGTCATACTTAACCCGCTATATACATGTATTTTCATAGCTTCTGTGTGCTGAGCTATACGATATCGACTTATCTGTGTGCTTCAGCAACTCGTGACATCTGGCAAATGTGTCAGTAGATAGGAATCCCCACATAAAATTCAACCAGAGAAAGTGGTGTCAACGATCCAAGACAATGAGAACCTTGCATCGTAAAGCTTGGACTTGGTTTTAGATAAATTACCTTGGTTATTTGTCATGTTTTGAATCGAATTGGAAAGAGCCAATATTGAAAGACATTGATTTTATTTTCGTTTTCGCTATTTATTACAGAATAACGAAGACGAAAATAAAGTCATTATTTTTCAATATTGGCTATCTCCAATTCAATTCAAAGCTTGGACTTAGTTGCATATTTTAGCAGAAGTGCATGGAGCATGATCTTGATAATTGGCCTTTGAAGTAGTCTGCATGGTGTTAGTTTTTTTATGGAATATTTTCAAAGATTTAGCCAATATCATCATTTATCATCGGCTTTCATCAATTTAGATTTATAATATTGACGTATATTTACACTTTAAAGTTTTGATTGAAAAATACTAATATATGTCTCATAACAGGCAGTTTTGATCTCTGGAATACGCGAGTTACGGTCAAGAGCTTTACGGAAGGGGTCGAATGTACCCAATCGAATGTAAATCTTTGACTACATAATTTTCTCTCTTTGGCAGCCGTCTATTGTCGGAAAAATTTCATTTTATCATCTAATCACTATAGGGCAGCATAATTGAGCAATATCAATTTCACTGATAGTAAATATACAGGTTGACACTTTTACATCTGAATTAACGTTTGCAACAATGCTCAACTAATGAAATATCAATTTTGCTTCAATAATTTTAAGAATGTAGCATAATTATGAGCATTATCTTCCTTTACAAAAATGCATCCTAGTTAACAATATTATTAGCATAATACTAGGCTTACCAGTTCTGAAGAAAATTACAGTGATTATCAGATGAAACCGTTTATGTATACATTCTATCACTGTATAAAATAATTGCCATATTGATGTAAAACCTTAATAAGGATCCTTTATTCTTCATATGATATATTTCGCATGACTTCAGTTGACAAACCCCTATCTAATAAATGCTTGAAAATATCAAAATGCTTTGGAATATTCAGATGAAAGGGATGTTCAAAGTTTTAGGCTAATTTAGCAGTTGGAAGCATGACAGTCAGAGAAATTTCCTTAACCACGTTAGAAATTATAAAATAATCTTTATTCTGCTGAATTTTCTAGCACAATTTTTTTGATTTTTTCAACACCATGTTTCGACGATCCTATGAAACAATCTTGGAATCTACATTATTTGTCTAAAATTGAAGCAATCTAAATTGATTGCTGGTTATATATTAAAAATAAATAAAATAAAGATTTTATTATTATTATTATTATTATATATCTGATCATAAATAGAATACAAAAGCTAGCTTTATGTATAAATATGGTGTGGTGCATTTACAAATCGTTTAACAAGATGCAAGAAAAATCCGACAAGTTATCATTTTTGTACCAGAAAGTAATATTCGCAATCTACACAGGTTCGTAGTGTTCGTGGTAGTGTATGGCTTAATGGCATAGTATGCCATTATAATGCATTCTACATTGCTTGATGTAAAAATTTTGGGTTCGCTTTTTTTCGTTTTTCTAAGTTAAGGTTTTGTTTTTTTCGCTTTTTTTAAGTTCGAATCGGCTGGGTGGTCTGATTTTGTTACGTCATTTATTTATCTGATCACAGAAAGTCCTCTCCAAATTTTTTACTTGTTCTTATTCCTGCAATTACTAAGAGACAGTGAAATGCAAATTTTATTGCTCGCTTACAAATATTTTCAAATTCAGACAATATCAGATGATTCTTACTGACTTCGTTGCACACAAGGTAAAAATACGTCTTCCTATGTAGCCATTAATATGCTAAATATCTTTGATAGGTTCGCATTCGAGTCTAAAATTTTCTAATAACATATTCCTCTTCCTTAGTGAAACATCGTAGAAGTGAGAAAGCCTAGCGTATGTATGGGATGAGCCACTTTTACATTGTAACCAACCCGTCCTTCACATCGAAGCATCTACGAGAAGGGGTAACGCAACGAAGAGAACCCATCACTTTTTTAGCGAATAAATATTGTTTGTCGATGAACTATTGCTGGTCATAATGAACTTGTTTTATATTTACAAATTCATTTGAAAAATTGTGTCAATGGACAGAATAATTATTGTGCTAGTCAATGTTTAAGTAAGCCTATCCCTTAAAATGTACAAACTAGCCATAAATTGAAATCATTAATAACTGGTTTAAAAACTGCTGCATATTTCATTTTTCTATTTTATATACATGGATAGATTGGGGATTTTTTACAATCAGTGTCTACTCTCATCCAGTAAAGCCTTTATTCTGTCTTATGAATGGCAGAATAATCTTAAACAGTTTCTTTTGAATTAATTATGATTAATAACCTTTCATACCGCTCTACTTGGCTGTTATTTGATCTACACACTCGTGTGCGAACGCAATCTTTAGCGTTATTGCTGAAAGGTTATGAATCACATGAAACTTGAAGCATATCCACATGTACTTTAAACAACTAATTTTTGCAAATCTATATGTGCACTATTTATTATTTTTTATCTATTATTTTTTTTTGCACTATTTATTGACATTGCTTGTCTTATTGTAGAAGTTGCTGTTTCCTCTGAATCCTAATTTGAAGTTGGTTTTGCCTCTTCTTCCAAGTTATCCGATGAATTGCCGCATTAACATTTTGAAAATTAAATCAATAGTAAGTATGCATTGCTCCATTTTCTGATTGGCAATACGTGTGCTTTATTGAGATGGAGAATTCACATGAAATTCGCAAATTGATTCGTGCTTTGGATGGCTTGTTTTTGTAGCAGTAAGGTCTGGGAGAACACAACAGTTCCTACTGTGGCAATTGAAAAGACAAATATTCAATCATAACTCCGAAATTCTCTTTTAGAAAAGCTATATAGAGCTATATTATTTTTTGTACTAAAAGCATTTTGTACAGCTTCTTTTTATTTGAACAATCTGCCTGTATTAAATGCGTCGGAACTCGGCAGCACCAAAGGCTATCTTGTGTGAAATAAAGCTGCTGTACAGCAATTTCGATAACATATATTCATCAGTTTACAAAGTTACATAGTTAAATCATTCTACTTATATTTGCTGATGGTGTTTCAATTTCATCAGAATTTTGTATTTGTTTGGAAAATAGTATATTCCTTTTTTAAATATTTGATGCTCCATAAAATGTGAATTTCCGCCGCGCCACCGTCATCCCGTCGATAAGTGTGTAGTGCTCAATATTGAAAGAGCTGAGCAGATAGTATATATTCCGTTGCGAATTACTAGGGAAATTAACTTGAGCCTTTGTGTATGGTTATCAATTTAATCAACCTATACCTTATAGCTGAAAGATTTCCAATGCTCAGAACGGTTCCTGGTCAAAATGGTCCTGAAACCAAGTTTTGGTAAAACTGTCCTAAGGAAAGCCACAAACTGGAATTTAAGTAACAGAAGCATTTTTAGCAGTATATAAAACTTAAGTTTCTGTTAAAATTTGAGCCAGAAAGTCAATAGTTTCTGACATTTCGTGGAAATAGGCCTAGATAAGCCTTCTTTTCAAGCTGTCAGAGGTTATCCATTTTTAGACTTGCATTTTAACAGAACCTATAGGCGCTATCGAGCTGAAAACTTTTTGTTGTCTAAATTTTCATTTATAGAACTGTCAAGACCATTTTGCACAAAGAATTCTTTGACTTAACACTCTCACAAGAAAATCGGCAAATGATGATGAGATTTTTAAACTGGAGTAGGCTAAGACCATCTGCTACTGAAACACGTAGATATGATAAAGATGTGTCATTTGTAATACAATGTAGGCTTTATTTATTTTTTATTTGTAAATTACCGGTATTTGAAATTAGATTAAAGCTATTAAATTTTACTGCTGTCATTTTATTGCTCATGAAATACGTCGCTTATAAATTTAGCGCACAGTAAGTTCTATTTGATTTTTGCTTTTGTGTGTTTTGGCTACCATTCCAACGGTATCGTAAGTGACCTTTTATATGTATTGAACTGTCATTGATCTTTGCATCGCATCCAAGCACCTTACATCATTGAAGTTGGACTCATTGAAAAATTCATGTAGTTGCTTATTCATTATAAGTGACCAATTTATTGGTATCAGACTGTTATTTTTCAATTTCACAAGACAAGGAAATAAGTGACTATACTATCTTTTCTTTCATTTGATTTAGTTATCTTGGATGAAGAAGGAAAGCCTACTACATCCCAATGAAAATATGGCGGGCTTCACTTAATATATCGAACCGGCTCTCACGATAAAGTGAAGTTTCATGACTACTTTGAGGAATATGCAAAAAGTAAGAATAATATCCACTGAGCTATTATACTGCATTTGATGTTTACACATGTTTTTCCTGTAGTCCGCTTCACATAAATTGCCTAACATACTATATATACTCGACGCTTGGGTATGTGTCGTATGTGTAGATGCGTCTGTCTGTCTGTCTAGCATTTCGCCTGTCATACGCTGAAGAAATTAAATTTGTGCTTCATTTTTACATCTGTTCGATGTAGAATAAATCCTTGCTTCTTAGTCAAGTCGGTGTCATGTGGTCGTAACACAGACAGTTAACGAGATAGTTCACTCTTCCCTAAAAGGTGAAACGCGAAATTGAACGACGCGCTCGCAGCTAGGTGCAGCTGGAGGATACGACGATGCAATCTGTTCACGAGGCGGCCATTTGCTCAATTTATCGACTATATGTACAATTGTACATGTATGGCAAACTGATGAAAATGATATGTGGAATACGCTACCAAGACCATAGCTATAATTATGAAAATATACTTGAAGTCTGTAAGCTGCAAAAACTGTGTGACAGACGAGAGCTATTGTGCCGGAAAGCAATGCTGAATCTCTCCCTTGACCTGAAGCAGAAGATTCCTCAGAAGAGCGAATATTCGAGGAGATTACGACGGACCACAACGACAATACGGACAAGAACTGAGCAATATCGTAGATCTTTTTTACCTTCTACAGTGAAATTTTTATGATTGTACATGTGCCTTTTTTATTGTAAAACTATCAGCCCTGCTGTAATTTTCGGAAATAGAGACATACATACATGATCAACTACATAGGCTTGAAATCGGCGTTTGCATTTCGATCACTATGTTTTCAATGAAATTTGAGTCTGATAGAAGCAGCATGCTATTCGTCGAGAAAAAGAATATACATATGTACCCAATCAAACTTACACAAAATATCATTTCGTCCCCTTCAGCATAACAACAAACTCAAACAGACCACTCAATATTTGCAAACCTATGTAGATGAGGTTAATAAACGTAAGATGAATCCCTTTTAAGAAGGACTGGTCTGCAAGACAAAATTAAATTTTCTTTTAATGGTGGCAATAATCTAAAGACTTTACTGCATCCTCCAAAGGAAAGGAAGCAATGCAATAGTGACTGTGATACTTGTGCCTGTGCGCTTCATCCAAATAGATGTCACAAAAAGTTTTTGATTTATGAAATCACTTGTAAAGTTTGTAATCAAGTGTGTATTGGTGAAACAGGTCGGTCAGTACAGACCAGACTCCGTGAGCACATTTTTAAGGATAATTTTTCAGCAGTGAAATTACATTTTCGTGATACACACAACACTGACATTTCTACGAGTTCAGTTATATGGAGGATTCTTCATGATAATCTGAGAAGTGTCACTAGGAGATGTTATTTGGAATCTAAGTACATTTCCAAGGTCGATCCTTCTCTTCTGATGAACCATTGTGTGGGACGTAATCTAATGTACAGTTCTTGATTTTATTTGTGAATATCTACTTCTTTTCCTGTATTTTATCTTATGACTATCTTACTTTCCTACTTTGTGAGTATTATGTAGCTTAGGCCTATCGTACGTGATGTATTAATTTCCCTAGTTTTGACCTTGAACTTTTGTTGTAAACATACCTCATTGCTATAACTTTGCGAATCTCTGTGTCCAATATTCACACGTGAACAAGCTTGCCTAAGCGAAACGTTGTGTGAAACCAATACAATTTGTATCCGAAGAAGTTATTCTCGCTCTTGATCTAACATTCCCGGATACGTGGACTACACATGATTCCTCAATATTTCCATTCTCACTATTGTTAAACACTTTGCTTAAAATATTACCATCAACAAAGGGACAAAAGAAACAAAAGGTTGGATATCCACAGCCGATTAGTGATTATAAACTTTTCAACAACAGTCCTTTTCACTTACAAAGATTCATTCATCAAGTGTTTCAACATTAACCGTTCAAAAGAAGTTGTCTGAATAGGTATATAGTAATTTGAATGGGATTAATCGGTTATGAAGTATAACTCAATGTTTTTAGAAATTGAATGAGATGTAGCTGCTAAAATATTTTAATTGAATTGGTCTAGTTTGGTGTCATGAAAATCGCAATTTTGCAAGCATTGAGAATATGTTAGTCCTATCATGATCAGATAACTGTGTGACTTTCAAATTGAGGTTTAGTTAAATTGCAATTACATCATCACTTCCTCAGAGATTGCAAGTTGCACCATAGTGCGAGGCGTCGTTCTCTCCGCGTTTCACTTCTTTAACATTGCAGTCCGAGAGGGTTGAACTATCTCTCTCTTATTATCTCTGGTCATAACATAACATGTTCAGCAAAATGAGTCAGACAGTTTGCCTAGCAGAAAGTAACTTGGCATGTGCAGTTGCGTCACCACAAGACAAAGAAAGATGTTTCAAGCTCCTACCATGGATTCCTTAATAGTAGTGGCCTACAATAGTAGTGCTCCTACATGCCGTTTGTTAACTGTAAATCACTAAACAGGTCTTTGACATGGAGGGAGGCGTCAATCAGGCTCCTTCAATCAATGCCTTCAACAGCTACAACCACTGGCTTCAACACCATTCCATGAGTCATTGACTATTGATGTTCGCACGTCGTCTTCCTTTCCATATTGAGGGAAAGGAAATGTTATCTTCATATTTGTCGGATATTGTAAACAGTGATTTGTAAACATTGATGTAGGAAAGCATGTCTACATCAATGTTTGTAAAGCCCGCATACCTAGGATTAGGAAATGACTTCCTACTTTCATCAACGCGTAAAGCCAGCAAACAAATCATGTCTCCCGCCAGAAAGTATTTGGCCAAGAAGCTTGCGGAATTATTCATTGATCATAATTGGAAGCTCATGCGACAAAAAGCATACATTTATACCTTTTCCACTTAAATAAATAATCGCGCAGTACATAAGGCTTCTGATGCAAGTGCTTCTTCAGTCTCTTCGTAATTACAGCTTGATAAATTGCACATATTTTCTGATGCAATTTATGCATTTGGCGAGAGGTGTGTATTACATGCAGTTTTAAAAAATGAGGTGTCATGAAGAAGTATACTTTGATGAAATATACAGAACATAGCTCATAATAAACTGGCGCGATGAAATGTTTTGAGTAAGCTAAGTACTATGGTAGTACATGAAATTGAATATAAAGAATTGAGGTAGAATTCTTCACAGAATCTTTTTCCACGGAACATAGGCAGTTTTGTAGGTGTTGAACTTTAAACAACATGCGATCAAAATAGAGATTATCATATCGCAATAGTCGTGTCGGAATATGCTGATATATAATCTTAGGAATCTAGTGAAACGAGGTCTCAGTAATTTTGTGATATGATCATCTCCAACAATCTCATGATCAACATAGTGATCGGGAAAAAATCGGGAGAGAGCAGTTGACTGTCTACTTTCTGCCTATTTGTAGTGAACGTTTTACTCCCAGCTTACAGTATTTGTGAGAATTGATGAATCATCATTAGTTTGCAACTTATTTTAGTACAGTCAATCTATAAATTGAGGGTAATATGCTAAAATGATAATGATACGTGTATATGCCAGCAATTAAATCAAGATGAAATTTTATCATCCTTGAATCTTTCATGTTTTGTCGTAGGCTAACTCCAACTTCTTGCCCAAGTATTTTCAGCGGCCTCTGATGTAAACAAGAAATCGAGTCATCAGCGAGAGTAATGGTAAATCAATGAAAGAAGAATGGTTTTAGGATATTTATAATACATGTATTTAGAATATTAGAAATGTTTCGATTCTTATATCAAAAATCATCACATGGAAAGCACGTGTACTCAGGCTGTCAAATAGTCTATTTTGTCACCGCTCAACTAGAAATTATTTTTGTTTAGTTTCTTTTTCCCAAATATTCTGATATTTTCTGTTCCAATTCTTCCCCATCGGATTTCTCTTCGTCAAATGAATGCAGACCGTTTCAAAATCATTGCACAAAGAGGTTAACCTATTTTTGAGCGTAATTTTCGTATGGACGATGTGGTTCAATTTTAACAAACTTTATACCTTATGAAAACTCACGTTCCGTAAATTATTTTGGCACACTGTTAAATTTCACAGGTGGTCAGTTGTGATCAGTAGGCCCTAAAAAAGAAAATTAAAAGGTTTCTTTGACGCAAGATTTCCTCATAAAGACGACTGAATTTTCTAGTGAATGATCTGTCAATCACTTACCTCATAAAGAATGGAGTTTAAGATTGTGTGAATGTATAAAAGTATACGCCACGAATATTATTCATCATGGAATTTTTGTTCAAAAAGATAAGACGCGTCTTATTCATCGAAAGAGAAGCTCAATTTTAATGAACTTTATACCATCTGAATTGCTGTGTTTCATGTGCTCATTTGGCACTCATCATAGCATGTCCGGTCAGTTGTGGTAAATACATCTAAATTTTTGTAATTTCATTCACTCACGGTGCTTTCAAAAAGCTTTCAGACAACACAATTTTCTGAAAAAATTAAAGCTGAATTTGCGAAGTGAAAACTCAATGATTTTTCCATGGCCACGCTTGTTCTCTGAGTGGTTTACAACGAGAATGCAATGCGGATGTGTTGCAGGTATTGAAACATGGAATGAGCGAAGTTAAATGCGTCATACTTAACTGTAGTGGATTCTTTCACATAGAGATGAAATAATATCCACGGGGGGATGAGTTTCCACTTCGTCATATTTATCTTTAAAATTGCACCAACAGCTAAATTATTTATTAAAAATTAAAGCATCTTCATTCAAGCTATTACTTGGATTAAACGGGAGTTCGAAATCTACAGAAGATTTACACGCACGTATACGCGCATCTGCACAACGAAGAGGTTTATTTTTGCGAAGCCGACTGCCTATCGTCAATCATTCTCCGATATATGGATCGGGTAGATATAATGATTGTCAGTCACGAAGACCGAAAGGTAGCACAATTTGTAGCTAATAAACCTGTCATGTCATGCAAACGGATTAGATGATTATCAATTATTTTTATTATTAAATAGTGATGTCATTGGTTTTTCAACTGAATGTCAGCAGACTAACAAAATATATTTCCGATGTCCATTTATCATAATCATATTTGATGCGATATGAAATGATTGAATAAAAATCATTTTTTTTTCTTATGCAATATATTGTGATTCTGCCTGTATCGTTCATGTCAAGGTGTCATGTCTCAAGACCCCTCTCACAGAATGCTATGAGAAAATCGAAGTAGCAATTTTATTCGTGTGCCTTTCCCACTCTCTTGAACAGTGTCAAGCCATTAGTAAACAAAATAGATGATCTTACAACTGAAGTTTGTGATCATTGTGCAGATATCATTGCTACATGTATTCCCGAAACTTGGTTATCTCTACCTTATTTGAAGCGCTTCCTTTATGTTACATTGTTCCTAATTTTGATGTCTTAATAGCGGTGTTGCATCACCCGTATTAAAGTGACAGATGTGCTCACCAAACGGCTATTCATGTTTTGTAGAATCTTGTCGATAGTTGAAATGTCAAAAAACTAAATATTTTTAGGTGATGTTAGTGAGTTACTTACGTTTCATGTTAAATTACTTTTTCACAGTTTGTCATCTTTTTTTCTCCGCTTAAAATAATTGTCAGGGTGTCCGCGCCCCCTGGAAAACCTGGAAAATTAATTTTATCCTGGAAAATTAAATTTTACACTGGAAAAGTCCTGGAAATTTTGAGACTAATTAAAACACTAATCGCAAGTTGTTGAAGTCATACTCTATGGTTGAAGTGTTTTCTATTTTTCCAGATTTTATTCTTCATCTCTCTACTTATTTGTTACAATTATAGCCTCATTCGCATACAATTTTTTGTTTTTAGAATATTTCAGTGACTGTAATCTCCTATCATAACGTATGCAACATGAATGAGACTGAACTGCGTGGTATGGTTAACAATGAACTGTTGTCGAACTCCTAATCGTTGCACAGTATGGTGAATTAGTAGCTGTAAATTCCCTCACAAACGCTGCGCGGTATGTTGAACTGGAAGTTGTAAATTCCCTCATTAGCGTCGTGTGGTATGGGGAACTAGCAGCCGTAAACTCCTTTATTAACGTGCGGAATGGCGAACTATGAGCTGTAAACTCCCTCATTAACGTCGTGTGGAATGGGGAACTAGGAGCCGTAATCTAGAATTAATGCTATTACACACTTGATTGCCGTGTGGCAGAATCTACTGACGCAAAATGGTATTGAAAATATAAACTATTTAGGCACCAGGCTTGTTCCGAATGATCCTAGGCTAATATAGAATATTTTCAAACACATTTCAAGTATGTTTTCAATATGTACGAGTAGATATATTATTCCTGACACGTCGTGTGCCAATGAGCTTTCCTCGTTCAATTCTTCTCTGTGTCATTCTCTTAAACTTATACTTATACTTATGCGTTTAACGTACGTTTTCTCCGACTTCGTAGGGTTGGACGATTCTTCCCAATGCTGTGGATCGCAGAACGCCAGCGTTGGCGTCATCCGTCTTGAGACCATTCTGCTTGAGATTAGCGGCAACAGAGTCACTCCATGTCTTCCGAGGTCGACCTTTTCTTCTTCTTCCCTCTACTTTTCATGTCACAACTTGGCGGACGTAGTCTTCGGGCCCTTAGACTGATAGTGATTACTCTCATGCATATGTAGCACATCAACCATTATGTTCCTCTTTCTGGCTCTTGGTCTTCCACCTTCCACGGATTCACGTTGCAATGCTTCAGTTCAAATAGGAGAACAAAATAGAGAAAGAGTACAACAATAAATAGCGAAAAATATAAGACTTAACATAAGACTTTACAGATATTCCGTTGATGTTACATTTCATTGTTAAGTGTTATATTTTTCGTTATTTATTGTTATACTCTTTCTCTATTTTGCTCTCCTCAATCCGCAAGCTTTAAATTTATTACGATCGATTATATTTTCATTGTTTTATAAATATAATGTAGCTGTCTGATGCATATATTGGTATTTTTTATTTAGAATCACCTACGCCGTAAAAATTTAACCAATTTCACGCCACTTTTCAAATTTTTTTCGTCAATAATATTAATTTTATGGTGTGTAAGCTCTTCAGCCACAGAACTTTGGGTAGATTTTCCCGGAATTTCTTTTAAATTTGACGCGTGCATTTGATCAAAATTTAAACGCTTCCTTGCAGAAAGTCCGGAAATTTTCGTTCAAATTTGACCCCGTTTTTCCCTTTTTTGGTAAATTTCCCTGGAAAACCTGGAAATTGAATTTTACCCTGGAAATCCTGGAAAACACCTGGAAATTTTCATTCAAATTTGCGTGGACACCCTGAGATGTTAAAACAACGAAATATTTGACTTAAGAAAGTTATGACTTCAATTTCCTAGTAACGAACACTGTAGGGAGCTGTGAATCAAATCACAGAAAACTAACATGTAGACTTACTTATGTTGACATTTTATCACAATATGCTTAGACAACTAACTATAGCGTTGGTCAGTAGATAGGCTAAGTATGCCTACCAAATAAGAATCATGTTTTAAGATGACTTTTGACAGATCCGGCACTCATGTGACACTGCACCGCAGTGACAACTTTACACTCAGAAAGAAATAAGGAGTCAAATAAAATCGTATTTTTTCGAAGATAATTATAAACTACTCCGCATGATAACTCGAAATCCTCGAATGACATCTGGATGCTAGGTTTTGAGTTGGATTGTTGTGTATTTGAAATGCGATTTCTCGCTGGCCTTGTTTTCCAAAGTAGGTAGCCTTATGATAAGTACTAGGTTTGCTGAAGAAAGTCCTTCTAGTCTCATCCGGGACCAAAAACATAACCTTTTTTCAATCGTTCCTTCACTCAAAAAGCACAAATTTTCATGAGCTAAAAATCAGTAGTGTAGTGGATATGGATGCGACCTAAGTCCATGATAAGACTTTAATGAACCAAGCCGACCATAGATAGTGCCGCATTGATAATGACCAAGATCAAGAACATCCACATGCAAACCAGGTCTAATATCAATTCATCAGATCTGGTTCGTTGGTCGTACACAAATCAATCACTTGAGAATACCTGGTTTTAAAATGTTTATAAACTAGCGGCATCATTTTACTCACGTCGGGCTGTGTTATAATCTGCTTTCTGGTCATCATCTGCATTAATGACTAATACTGACATGGAAGAATTTTTACTTGTTTATTTGCTCTTAGTGCATGCCAGACTGCAAACAGATGTTTGTTGGTTAATACAATACGCAAATTTTCACGGACTTTGTCAAGTGAAAACATGAAAAGGATCTCTAGCAGACACAGATAAAAGATTTAATTGCAAACCAAGACAACATGAAATATCACATATCACAAAATTAAGATTAATGTTTGATATTGAGTGCATTCTTCACGGTTATTACTGGTATGTGCCTGTTGTCTACGGATATTGTCGAAGTCGAGCATCCATAGAGCATTGCGAACATCTCTGTCGTGCGCTACCGTTAAATTGCATCAGATTATTTTTCTATTGATGATAAGGTTGAGCTTGCATACTACTGATTTTGCGATATCATTCTACAATATGTATCTGTGTAAAATAAGAACGGAGCATTTTGTCAAAGATGCTATTTACTGCAGATAATGTACACTATAATCCTGACATAACATACCTTGAATGTATTGTAGTGCACCATTGCTTCTACCGTTCAAAATCACCCGTGATATAACGACCATTTATTCGAGCGTGCGTTATAGCGGGATATTAAACTGTATATCTAAACTAAACTAACTTTCTTGATTGCGACAATCATGTTGCATGTACATCAGTACACATGCGTGATGACAATAAGATGAAAATTACTAAGCTGATGGATATACTGCATAGTTATGTGACGAATTCATGCATGGAATTATGTTTTCAAATGATCTTAAGCCCTGATTCTTCGTAATCCTCTATTCGACTGCTTTACTTCAAAATCTATCGACTGAAATTCAATGCTTGATATTATGCCTATGTTATGGATGAAATGCATATGCATATGTGTTTGATGTCTGATATATTTTCAATGAATTATTGTGTGCGATTTTGCAACTACATCTCAAAATGAGTTATGATCACAAGTAAAAAACAACGTTGATGGCGCCCGCATTCATTAGCGCCCCTTCGTGTTCCTGTGCTGTGTTACAATTTGCCTTCTGATCATCAATTGCTTTAATGAGCAGTAATTACATGGAGGAATTTTACATGCATAGTTGCTGTTATTATTACGAGTGATCGTATGCCAAACTGTAAACAGATGTTTGTTGTTTAATACAATAGGCAAATTTTCACGGGCCTCATCAAGCGAAAAAATAAAAAGGTTCTTTTGCAGACACAGATAAAAAATTGAATTGTAAGCGAAGACGACATGAAATCGCATATCACAAAATTAAGATTAATGTTTGATATTGAGTGTATTCTTCACGCCACACGATTATTGCTGGTGTGTGTCAGTTGTTGACGGATATCGTCGAAGTCGAACATCTCTGTCGCACGGTTCCGTTAAATTGCATCCGATTCTCTTTCTATTGATGATAAGGTTGTGGTTGCTTACTACTGATTTTACGTTATCATTCTACAATATGTATCTGTATAAAATAAGGGAGCATTTCTTCAAAACCGAACATGAAATATCACTTATCACAATTAGTGATGTACTGATACATCGGTCGATTTTAGATTTCCTCGGCGCTGTTTCATATCAATTAAAATTTTTGTAAGCAATATAAATTTCATAATTTTATAATATAAGTAGTCAAAATTTGCATTTTTCAAAATGTTGATTTTCCAAAATAAACATGTTTGAATTCATTAATATGGGCAAAATTATCGGCGATATTCTGCAGAAATGCCGATAATTTTGCCGATATTGATGAATTAAAGAATATTTATTCATGAAATGAACATTTTGAAAGTGATAATGACTTAAATAATTTTTATTGCATATATTTATTGTTTGCCATAATGTAAACTAATGTAAAATAAAAAAATAGTACAATGATTTTTATGTACATGAACAATAGCAGGCCTACATTGTGCAGTAGGCCCCTACAAAGTAAATACTAGCATTATGGTTGAATGTTGTCATAGTTTTGGATCAGAAGACTGGTTTATCTGATTTTATAAAGCCGGAAAGCCTTTTTTGAATTCTTGACATAGCAGTGTGACACTATTTACATGTATATCTTACAGGACAATTGATTCTATATTTTCTTTTACGAGGGAATATTTTTTTAATTTGCTAGTCTTCGTTGGGTAGCAAGTTTAAATGGAGATTATAGAACCTGTATAGCTGTTCAACGGAAACAGCAATAGTGCCCCGCGAAAGGGAGCAACTGCCCGGGACGAGCAAACCGAATAATTTTGTTAGAAACTTGCTAGCTGTTTGCTAATTTTGTGAAAAATAGAAATTTTGATAAATTCCTACTATGTTTGCTAATTTTGTTAGAGGCCTACCAGTTTCTAAGCAAAATAATAAAATTATAAAAAACTTTTTAATTTTGTTAAATATTTATGAAATATTAGTCAAATTATCCTAAATGTCAGAGCAAAACATTAATTAAATACATTTTCAGATAAGATCTGATATGCCATCCAAAACGCAGTGTGTTGTCAGGATCATTAAACTTTTGATTGACAAGAATCGATGAGAAATTGTCACAAAAGGCATTGATTCACTAATATCTCTCATTGAAGACCTGTGATTCGATGCTTGGTCAAATGAGCTTGAAAATAAGTTTCAGCACGAATGTAGCAATCAGATCTTGTGTTCGAAATTGTATGTTTTACTTCCATATTGCTTGTATGAATCTTGTGTATTATCTTTGTGAAAACTACTCGATGCGTCATGATATGAGCCCTAAATCGAAGAAACAGTTTAAGTCGTGTGAAATTTCACCGACTCTGAGATCCTATCAAACTGTAGTAATCGCTTCGAACTTGCTCTAATCGTTCTCAGGAAACGATAGGAATTCCCGTGACGAGAATCCTATATTGGGTGCTATATTTAGAAGTCTGTATAAGGCGCTCAGAGAGTTGCTATCATTTCCCGATGTTTCACGAGTGTGTCATGAGCATGTTGCACGAGTAATCAGTTTTCATGATTATTTCTAAAGTATTACTTTATTCTAATGCATCCCAACCTCTGCAATTATCGAATTTATATTTCTGACCTATTCTGAGAAGGGATTATCATGTCTTCAAGATGGCGAGCCTCCCGACTTCGAACATTGCAAAGCATTTCTTCGCCGCGCTCTACGTCTATCAGTCAGTTCACGGATTCCTCATGAATTGTGTGTGGGTGTGATTCCGCTCGTCGAAGTGAAGACCGACGGCGCAGTTTTCTCTATTCATTGAAGATACTGTAATATGCATGTTGTCATCCTTTGTTTAAGATCATTACATTAGCGTCGAGTGTCCAGATGGAGTGTATATGGTGCGTCACTATTATTCAGACATGTGAGTAGCAAATAAATTGTATTTGTAAATCAGGTGTAAAAACAGATGACTTGAAAAAACATTCTAAGCCAACCATTCAAATTATAATGTCCTTCAATTACCAAATAAAATGTACAATGTACATTCAGTTAAAGAATTAATCGTGTGATTCATCATGATAGGAGATGGAGACTTCGATCCTTGATGATGAGGCATATTTCCCAAAAATAGGGGTGGTAAATAAACATTAATTTCCTCCATTTAAAAAATTGCAAGCGTTCTCCGGATTCTCGAATAGAATCTGCAGCGTATGTGGCTGCCTTCCAGTGGGTGTTTCATTCGGGAGCTGGTCGATACGATGATGATAGTGTGGTCCCTCATCAAATCGTATCAAATCATAAGAAAGTTAACTTCCTCTGAAATTCATCAGCATCGAGTATAGAGAGAGAATCCATATTCTATGGTCAATCCTCACCATGACAGCGCGCACCTCTTAGCAATGTGCACAGCAGTCGTCCCATGCGTCATTGAATCTACTGAAAATCTATGCTTGAGAGAGAAAGGGATACTAAAAAGTAGTCCACGAATGTGGCATTGAAACTGTCCAAGATACATGACTGAAGTGAAGTGGTCGTGCTAAACATCAGGATCACAGGGCTTCTTTGGGACCACACTATTATCACTGCACCAGCTGGTCGTATGGAAAAAGATTGAATCTTCTTTTAATTCGCTGATTGATACTGTCGATAATGTAGCTTGCGTGCACATCTAAACCGTCGTTTGTCAGGCCTACATGCAGGGTTGGCATATTTTTTTTAAATACGAATTTTTGTGATTTTTTAAATAGGTCAAATGCTTCACTGTATAATTTGGATTTGTGCAAGACATTTGAGGGTACGTTATTGTTACTGATTTCAGTTAATGGGGAAATTATTTGACATCAATATCAAATCGGATTTTCTGCTTAACCGGCATATGTTGTCCACCTTGGGAAAATGTGTTATGGATTAATTCGTGCTGTTGTAAATTATTGGGATGATAAAAGATACTAAGATAGTTAAAAATATCACCTGATTGATTCTTATAATAGAAGCTCGATCAAAACCTGTGTCATCTTCCTATTTTTCAATTATGCTACATTCTGTATGGCCTATTCCTTTCTCTTATGTGCGTCAAATACATTCAATACTTTTTGCATCAAAACTCTATTGTGCATTTCAGACCGCAATATCATTGTCTATCAAAGAGATATCATAAATGGGAACTGATTGAAACTGACCAAACCAGCACAATTGATGGTAGAGGAACAATTACGACAGTTCTGTAGGCTGACATCTGCTGATGAGGTGAGTCTTTAAATTATGTGATTCTTTGCCACTGCCTCCGAATGTTTTGGTTTTAGCAGCATTGAGTTTTTCTGCTGTTAATCCTTGGAGCATTTCGTAGCAGGATGACTTCGATCAACAGTTATAATGTATAAATATGTAGGGCTATTCTTGTCACTGCCCCCGAATGTTTTGGTTTTAGCAGCATTGAGTTTTTCTGCTGTTAATCCTTGGAGCATTTCGTAGCAGGATGACTTCGATCAACAGTTATAATGTATAAATATGTAGGGCTATTCTTGTCACTGCCCCCGAATGTTTTGGCTTTAGCAGCATTGAGTTTTTCTGCTGTTAATCCTTGGAGCATTTCGTAGCATGATGACAGCAATCAACAGTTATAATGTATAAATATGTAGGGCTATCCCACTACAAAAAGATACGTCGGTCCGACGTCGAAAACGAACTCGTTCCGAGGAACAGAATGTCCGCATGGCCGATGGTCGGTACGACGTCGGAAACCGAAGCCTCATTATAAAAAAGACACCCTAGGCCTCCTATCTGCTATTTCACAAGTAGGATGTCTATGGAATTACATGAAAACGTCAATTGATCAGGAATTAAGTGTTATATATTTTCTTTCCCTTTCTGAAGCTTGTTTGAGTAATCAATATCATCACAATCATATCCGCACGTCTTCATGGCTTCAATGTCTTGCTACAATTAACTCAATCAAAAAAGCCATTTTTATCATAATATCTGCTTAAATTCAAAGAAATGAGGTCAGAATTAGCATGTTAAGGGTCCAAAAATTTCCCGACCTTTTTCCGACTACCATACCTCGTTCCGACGTCTTTCCGACGAATCTTTTTGTAGTGGGATTCTTGTCACTGCCTCCGAATGTTTTGGTTTTAGCAGCATTGAGTTTTTCTGCTGTTAATCCTTGGAGCATTTCGTAGCATGATGACAGCAATCAACAGTTATAATGTATAAATATGTAGGGCTATTCTTGTCACTGCCTCCGAATGTTTTGGTTTTAGCAGCATTGAGTTTTTCTGCTGTTAATCCTTGGAGCATTTCGAAGCAGGATGACTTCGATCAACAATATATTCAATTAATATCAACGGTAAATTTCATCAATGTTTGGCTACGGCGTAGGGTAACTGTAATTTTATCAATAGAATGTGAGCGGTCTGCGAACCCACTTTATGCGTCAAGATCAAACCCACAAGTTTTATGATGTGTAAATTATACATGTTGTAATTATAATGCAATATATTTACACATCGTTAACCCTTTCAGCACGAAATCATTAAGATACCTGTCCTAGTGACACGCACAGTGTGTCATGCAATAATTATTCAACGTAACAAAATTTGAAAATTAATCATTGTTCGATGTTACGATGACACACGATGCGTGTCGTTACTATCATTGTCCACTGTTACGGTGACACGCCAGAGGTGTCAAATAGGTATATTTTCTATATTTTATTTGTCCATTTTATGTGATTTCGAGGTGTTATTGCAACAGATAATAGCATTAGATCTTGTCATGATGCACATGTTTTCTCCGGAAGAAAAGACGGAGAAAACTGCTACAAGGAATGCAAATAGGTGTTCTCAAAATCTTTGGGTGTTTTAGAGTTGACTTGACTAATAAGTACAGTACTATGCGATGATAACACCGTAAACAGTTTTCCTTAATTTCTCATTTCACACAGTAATAATTCTCATTACGACCACAGTAAATAATTCTACACATTTTTGCTAATCTTTTTAAAACAACACAATCTATTTCGAGCTTGTATTATACACATTATGGGAACCAAACATATAAGACATATAGGCTTATATGCTTGGTTCCAATTTCCCAATCGAGTGTGCCATGAAAGCTTTTTGAATAAGACTGAATAAGATATACCTCTTATGTTTTCCTAGAAATTGTGCAATTAAAAAAGAACCGATTACCAATTACCGATCATATAAATTTATAAATATTTTCGAGCGTATAATTTTTTATGTTTATTGCAATGTATTTGCACATCTTTTATTTACAGTCCACTCAATATTAATCACTCATTTTTCATTTCAATTTTATATTTACTCTTTTAATGTTACTTTACTTTTAATTACTTCTGCTTTTGCACCTCGAATGTAACGGAAAATCAAAAGCCATTTACTGCTATTACTACAAAATATATTCAACGCAATAAACCCATAATACGTTTCGAAAAGTTTCAGGTTTACTCATGATATTTTGAAAAACAAGGAGCAGCACATAGACCAGGTTGTCCAGGCAATCAGCACATCGGAAGACAGTTTCTTTCCGCTTTCCGGCTTGGTAGCAAACACGGCATCTCTTGTGAGGTCGAGGTTCTCCTTCCCTTGCTGGTATGCGTTCAAGTTTATGTTGTGGATTCCGTTCCTCCAAGCATCGATTGTTTGTTGATCGTGGTACCAGGCGAGGTCTTCCGACAGGATTTCGTCCAATACCTGTTTGTAAGACCAAACCATTGACAGATTTCATGCAGTAATCTAGGTAGTTCATTTTACCATCATTCTTCCTGTAGAGAATCCATGAATTGTAATGCATGATTTGAATTAAGTGCAAGCAGTACTTTACAAACCATGTATAATTTTTCCGATTGATATCGTAATGATGAAGTGCGGCATCCAACCGGTCGACACCGCCCATATGGGCATTGTAATTCAATACAGATCGTGACTTCTTCACCGTTTCGTGGTGTCCACCTTTGACTATGCGGCTGACCTCAACATCTTCAGCAGCAGCAAACGTATCCATCAAGTAAACCGTCTTCTTTCCAGACGACTTTTGATCCACAAGTTTTACGCAAAGAACTTCGCCGTTGCGGGAATAAGCTTGAGACTTAACAGGCAGATTTAAGTGCTTTAAATCGCTCGGAACGCCCCGGTTCGCTTTTACAGTTCCAGTCATAAATGTACCATTGCGAAACAGATATCGGGCTAATCTACAGGAAGTATAAAAGTTATCAAGATAAACGTGGTAACCTTGATTAAACAGGTCGTGTGATAATTGTATCACAATTCGTTCCGTAACTGATAATGTTTCAGCACCACGATGAGACAATCCGACTGCCCGATTTTCAGTACTCAGACCATGAAGCATCATCTTCCAAACGTAACCCGACTCGGATTCTGCCAATACATACGACTTTATTCCATACCTCCTACGCTTGCTTGGGATATATTGTCGTATTCTTAAACGTCCTTTGAACAGCATGAGTGTCTCATCTATAGAAATCTGACGGTTTGGTAGGTATGTATTTTGGCATATATTATTAACTTTTTCCAGAAATGGTCGTACTTTTGCTAAATAATCATTTTCCAAATTTTCTGGGTCTGCAAAGCGAATATAGTTCAAAATTAACTGAAATCTGTCACGGGATAGAGATTCAGGTGACGAGAATATCTCTTGACGAAACACCAAATCGCCACTCCAGTATGATGCAAGCGTAGGCTTCTTGTTCAAAGCCATTAAAAATTGCAATCCAATAAACTTTCTGATTTCATTGACTGTAACTTGTCTGCTGTTTTGTAATTTCTGGCTTTCAGGATTATCAACTATAATTCTTGCCAAAGTCTGTTGTTTGTGTAGTCGCATATATCTTGCATTAAGTCGTCAGTGAAAAAGTGATTTAAGAAAAACATATCATCTTCTAATTCATTTGGAATCTCTAAGCGTGGATGTAGTCCTGTAGTTCCAGTAAATTCTGGTCCATGTCTGACGGAATCAGTACCACTTTGGACAGTTCGCCATTCACCAGTGCTGCCACCTGCATCTTCGTCAGAGCTGCTACTTGAGTCGTTATCTCGCAAGTCATTATCTTGTATTTCATCTTCAATCTCACTGCCTGAACTGCCATCTTCGTTTGTATCAAATCCCATCAAATTCAACGCATCTGTCATGGCAGAACGCCGGGGATACCGCCGACCACTTTGCGTGCTCCACTAGAGAAACTTCTGACTTAATCGTACACGATCGACTTGCACGTTCTTCCCCGATCTTAGATGTCTCATGCAAAGACACTGACACGATCGTATCAGACTTTGCATGACGATTATGAAATGTACGTCCTTATCAGATCGTGTCAGAAAATGTTCGTCAATCTACGATCGTGTCAGATTAAGAATGATCATGTCAGAAAATGTTCGTCAATCTACGATCGTGTCAGATTAAGAATGATCATGTCAGAAAATGTTCGTCAATCTACGATCGTGTCAGATAATATGTCGTTGACCTCACGTCGCCATGATAAGCGGAAATTCCTAATCAGAGTGAAATAAACTCAGTGAGAGATTCGAACTCTCATTCCGACTAATCATATCGACGTGAAGATCTACCGACACCACAAAAGAGTAGATTAAAAATCATACGTGACACCGCAAATGAACATTTTACGCATCATAACAACTGAGATAATTTCATGAAATTCACGATTTCATGTTCTTTGAAATAACAGTTCTTCATTCCTTTGAAGGCTATTTAGCCAGTACAGTTCGGTTGCTGCAGCTTGCTCAGCTATAATAGATGCCATCGTTTTGGCCACATTAAACCGTACTGCTAGGTCCTTAATGGACGAAGCCATCCTATGCATTTGTAAGGCTTGAAGTGCACACATCACATCAAAGTATTATGTTCAACAGGCATTTACTTACTGTAGCAATGAAAGGCTCACGATGTTGCTGTGACCAATTCCAATACCTCAGCGATATAGGCCAAAATCCCTCTTCATCAATTACCGCTCAATGGAGATCCGAACTGAAGAATAAACAAAATCATTAAATTATTTTTCATAATTGCCTCCTGAACATTAAATAGTTCACGGCCCTTCATAAATATCACAACTGATTTGCGTATTGCGCATGCTCTAAAGGAGTGCAAATACTAACGTTCGTAATATAATATACTCCACTGCAACTAATTTTCGAACTATGCGTAAGAAAGTGCGAAAGTAAATGAGTGGTGCCCCAGGAAAAAATGCATGCACTAATGCAATGAAATTTTCTGCTTGAGAATGTAAGGCCTAAGTAGGCACAATCTCATTCAAAGATATTTCAATTGATTTTCCAGCTAAAATGTGAGAGTAGGGTTTCAAGACATGAGGTTACTAACTAAAACAGAGTTGCTTGAGGATGCAGACGGCGTCTGTTGAAAGCGCTCGCAAAGAACCTTGGTGGTTTTCCCTTTGCTTTGGGTTACATCGACCCTTGGGATGTCCTCCGAGACAACTAATGGAATTCCATGTCCCTTATTTACTCAATGAAGCATGCTATAAATCATGCTATGAAAATAGGTATGTATACTCATACCATACACGCAAAGCTTTCCTGAGAAAGATTATTTGTATGAAACACACGTAGGTTTTATATCATGAAATGAATGTCTGTTTAATATATGAAAATGGAGCATCAATGATATGGATACAGTAATATCATACGCAAAAGCATCATAATACATAAGTCCACATTTTTCATATATTCGATAACTACAAGTACACATGCATTAATTCATTCAATGTGTCATACTTTGATCTGAAATGGGACAAAAACAGAAACAGCTAGCATCTCCTGTAACTTCATGTTACATGCAAATCAACTGATATGGACAGAACATATAATGAGGGAGACATTGATCAAAAATATTATAAAATCAAATAATAACTATAATATCGCATGAATTGAATCACATTTATGGTATTCATATGTTATAACACAAGCGAACGACGTACCCATTTGATCTCAGATTGAAATTTTCGCATGTTGACTTAGAAGTCATCAATTTCAAAAATGTAAAATCAAAGCTTGAGGAAAGCGGACGGGACCATAAAACAAATATGTTCCTTAGCAGAATATAAAAAAAGAAAATTAAGTTAATCAATTAATAAATTCAGCATTGAAAAATCTACTTGTTAGCATTTTCTAATAAAGACAATCTTAGAAGAAGTTGCCACCATTGAAAAGCATGAGTCATGGATGAGTGTGATGTAATTATTTCATTGTGAATAATTTTGAGATAATTATCTGACAATAGTAAATCAATTCCATAAGAAGGACACATAGCAAAACATTTTCCAACAAAATGATAAAATGGAATCACAGCGAACAGGAAGTATCGCAAAAAATGAATCGTCACTAATAGCTATTAGGTATCAAACTTTCCTTGTCAGCGGAAGCTGATACATGTAATATTTACATGCTCTGTTTAAGAGCTTTTGCATCCTACACTTCCAACATACTAGAAAATGCCTCTATCTTGAAATTTGAAAGCTTAATGGAAAATAAAAATCTGTATATTTACCTAATAGAGATTACCAAACTAATTTCTAACTGTGTTTTGCACATGTAGACAAAAATATCAGATCACTAAAAATATCAGATCCAAAAACATTTTGATTGATGGCTTCAAACATATAACATACGTATACAAGGTGTGACAATTAAATACCCGGAATTATCAAATAACTTCTAAACAATCAGTCTTTTCACTCTGGTTCTTTGAACCTAGTTCAATGTTAGTTTATTGAATGAATAACCAGTGACAGTCATTTCAGATATCACTGTTGAATGGTTTGAATGCTTCTCATTTCAGACATACTTTAATCGTTTCCGCGGATTTCACATGTCAATGAACTGTGAAAGCGTCATGACTGACAACATCAAAGAGCAAAGAATTAACATCAAGCTTTGTGTTAAGCTGGGTAAAACGGCCACTGAGACGTTGAATTTGTTGACCCAGGTCTATGGTGACGAATCGTTAAAGAAAACAGCCGTGTTTTCTTGGCACAAGCGCTTCAAAGAAGGCAGAGAAGATGTTGATGACGATGAGCGACCAGGACGACCGGTGACCCATCGAACAGAGGAAATGGTTGACACTGTGCGGAATCTTATCAAATCTGATCGTCGTCTAACTGTGAGAATGATGGCCGATGAATTGAATCTTTCTCGAGAAACAGTTAGAAAGATCCTAACGGAAGATCTGCAGATGAGGAAGCTTTTTGCAAAGATGGTGCCAAAGGTTCTCACTGCAGAACAGAAGGAACGTTGTCTGGAGGTGTGCATGGACCTGTCAACACGATTTCAAGAAAACGAAGATCTTGTCTCGAGGATCGTTACCGGTGATGAGACGTGGTGCTACCAGTACGATCCGGAAACAAAGCGACAAAGCATGCAATGGTGTTCACCTGGATCTCCGAGACCAAGAAAAGCTCGAATGTCTCGGTCGAAAATCAAGACAATGCTCATCTGTTTTTTCGACAGCACAGGAATCGTCCATAAGGAATTCGTGGAGCAGGGAACAACCGTCAACCAACACAAGTACCTAGAGATTCTGAAAAGGCTCAGGGAAGCAGTACGCCGTAAACGCCCGTTACTTTGGTCCGAAGGATGGATCCTCCATCACGATAACGCTCCAGCACATGCAGCACTCAGTGTTCGGGAGTTTTTGGCAAGCAAGTCCATCACTCTTCTCGATCATCCTCCATACTCGCCAGACCTTGCGCCATGCGATTTTTGGCTGTTCCCAAAGCTTAAGTCTGCTTTGAAAGGCTCGCGGTTTGAAGATGTGGATGACATCCAAGACAGTGCAATTAGAATCTTGAATGCAATCCCAAGAGACGATTTCGTTCAATGCTTCGACCAATGGCAGCATCGTATGTCGAAGTGTATTGCTCAAGATGGACACTATTTTGAGAATTTTTAAATAATGAACGTTTTCATTTGTTCGTAATGACTAGGGCGGTTTTTTATTGACCTAAAAAATTACGAATTTTGACTTTATTTTCAAGTAAATTTTTACCTAAAATTTTGACTTGAATGTAAAATTTTTACACTATCTTTTTACCTAATTCAGTTTTGTTTAACCAAAGAAAACATCATTTCAGACTCACAAGAAAACGTTACTTGTTTTAATTAAAGAAACACATTTTATTATTGAGCCCACAAATACAAAGTTCTTCCCGAAAAGAAGGAATGCCTCGTAAACAACGAGTTAATTGTTACTGGCGTTGTAATTCATTATTGCATAGTATTTAATGTTATGGGGAGAAAAGTTTCTGTTGAAACGCAGGAGATTTTTCAACTGGGAAAAGCTTCGTTCGGTCGCAGCTGTGGTTGATTGTGCACACAACAGAAGATTGTATTCAGTTGGTGAAATATCGTCACGTGCCAAGTTAACAATCTCCATGATATCATTCTTAGATAAACGCAAGTTTATATATGATTTGATTTCACGGGGATCAATTCCGAAATCCAGACTGCTTACGTCCTGTATTACCTGACGAATGTTGTAGTTGGTTTCTTCGCATCGCTCCATTCGATGATGCAGAGGTCTATACGTTGCCACATCCACACAAGTTGTTCAACAATTACTGTGCTGGAAACTGCAGATTTTGCACGACTTACAAGTAATCCATCATCCTCGAAACCAACACAATTTGTTTGACATCGGAAAAGTGGTCTGCATACCAAAAAGCCGCATTTAACCATGCTCCCCACCGGGTGACGACCGGCTTTGGTGGACTTCCTATCGATGCAAAAAGAAGACGGCGATCACCATTTTTAATAGTGGCAGCCTTGATTGAGGAAATCAAACTGTCGACAGCCTCATACTTCGACTTCACAAGCAATGCACAGTTGTGCAACAGGTGCGCCATACGTTACATGAAATAATGATGGATACATAGACTTCAAAGTTTTGCCCGCAAGAGTCATATAACGAGCTGCATCAGATGGCAGTAAAAGGAAATTATTGCGATGAACATTTAAATCTTTAACAACATCATCAATAGCATGGTACACTGTTTGATGATTGATGCGTCCTTCTAGCTGTCTACAGTCATATAGATAAGTAACTTCAGGCTTTTCTAGAATTCCGACAAGAATGTTCATAAACTTCCGACCAGAAATTTCCGTTTCGTCCACCATAATAAATATTTTTTCTCCATTTACATATCGAAGCAATTTCTGTTGTTCTAACTGAAAGAGTTTTGGCACATGTTGCCGACATGATGACTCAGATGGGCAGTGATGACCCATAAAATCAAATAGATCTCGTATCGCTTGATGCTCCAATTTATGTAAAGGAATGTCAGCGGCTAAAAACGCTGTTGTTACATGCTTAGCCAGATCAGGTTTGAAGTTCAAGAAGGTCTGACCTTCATGCTTTGATGAGGTGGGTACTGATGATGAAGAGGTAATTCTTTGTAACTTCGTCGCAAGTTTGGCACTTTTACGATGACTGTCAATCATAAACTGTTTCGCGTATTTCACCGGGCATTCACAAAGCACACAGAAAAGTTCATTCCTTGGTGTTACTTTAAATTCTTGAGGATATTGGCAAGTAATTCTTTAGCACCTGGATGCATCACTTTCAGCTGTCTTGGGCATTTCGAACAATCGAAGATAGTCAGTGTCAGTTAACGTGCGTTGAAATCCTTGCGAGAATATTTGGTGTCCCAATAGCTTAGCTTTTTGTTTTGATTGAAAAGAGTTCGGGAAACCCAGATCTAAAAATAGCGCTTAGGAAGGCCAGGTGTCTAAAAATAGCGCCTGGGAAGACCAGATTCCTGAAAAATTTACTGTCTTATTTAAACTTTTTGACCTTATTTGACTACATTTGACCTTATTTTTTACTCTATTGACTATATTGACTTCATTTGATTATTTTGACCGTATTTTTACTTTGACTTTTTGACTTTATTGACCGCCCTAGTAATGACTTATTCTTTCATATTATTATACTCGTGGATTAAAGAAACTCGTTTTAAAAATGCTAGAATACTATTCCGGGTATTTAATTGTCGCACCTTGTATTAAATCATTACACCTTTTCAACTTCAAATTCGGAATAATCAACTTCAAATTCTGAATAGTCAAAATCAAATTCGGAATAGTCAAAATCAAATTCGGAATAGTCAATATCAATTTCGGAATAGTCAATTTCAAATTCGGATAAGAAAAATGATTTTTATAACTAATATTTTCCCTTTAAAATGAAAACTATTAATTTTGAGGGTCAGTCAAACATGTTTCAAGCAAAAAGAATGCTCATCCTCAGTGACAGTAAGAAACATAGAACAATAAAATTTTACTTTATATACAGAAAGAAGGAAAGTGAACTACATTCCATCAGTTCATAGATCGCCGGTACATTTGTAGTTGTGGACCTTTGGTGAAAGTTTATAACCAGCAGTGCAGTTGGAAATCTTGGTGGCATTCAATGCCGGTAAATCTTTTCCTAAAGATTTTGAAAGACCTAAAATCTTCGGAGCAAATGTCAGCGGTAGCCTATTTTCGGCTAAGAAAGTGATAAGATTTGCCTGGACCCTCACAATCCTATCGCTAAGCGAGATGTGTTGTCCTAACGATACTGAAGAAGAGCCCGGAAGAATAACCATATTCGCTACTGATGCACTGATGTTCCGGTGTTTTTTTGGTATCACTGTGCTTCTCAAATTCCCTTTTCCCATTTAGCCCATTAGCCCATAAGACGGAAAAGACGGAAAGGACGGAAATTTACGAGCCCTGAATAAGTGACGCACATGCAAGGACGTACTAACTTGCACTAAGTTGGGACGCATATACGCGTCATAGCCGTTAACGGGATTCTTCTTATCCAGTTCTATACGACTGACGTTTCTCAAGTCACAATTAACATTAAGTCTGAAGAAAAAGCAGAGCTTGAACATAGCACTCATAACATAATACGACCTCACAACATATAAAGAGGAACATGGCGTGTATTTGATACGTACGAGCGAAAAATATGCACTGAACATTCAAAAATATCAATTACTGCATGTGCGGAAAAAGGCTCACATGGACAGAAATTTATCAACGATAATGGGGAAAAAGAGAGCTACCTATGCGAGCGCAGAGCATAGGAAGTCAGAGAATGGTGACAAGTAAATAATAACATTCATTCATATTCATGTAAAGCAGCAGTTTCGAAAACATTATACATATATTTTTCAATAAATACGCGACTCATCTCTCCCTCTTCTCACTCAAAACGACATGATTGAGTGACAGCCATAACTCCAAAGAAAAACAGGCCTAGTCTTCGACTAAACAAATTACGAAATCAAAACTTAGCATTTGATAACTTTCTAAAATCTCGTACCTCAACCACACCAATCGTGTTTCTAGGATTATCAGACTTTTTTAAAAATGTGAAGCTGTCACTCTTGTGCCAGAAATCTGGTGCGCATCAGGCTAGTGACATGATAAATGTATTTCCCAAATTAAGTCTGGCATGTGGGACCACAAATATCAGCGATATGATGTTTGGAATAATTGAATGCTACATAAGGATGGTTATCCTGACCTGCCTGGAAGAATAAATGTTCAAGCATACTATCACTTTATAATCAATAGGCTACCTGTAGTTATGGCCAAATTTTAATTTTTACAATCAGAGAGAGAGCAGTCACTGCTAAATTCCGAATGTCATAGCGAGCTTATATGAGCGAAAGCCATTTCGTAGCTCTAATTCAGATTTACGCGACTCATCTCTCCCTCTTCTCACTCAAACGACATGATTGAGTGACAGCCATAACTCCAAAGAAAAACAGGCCTAGTCTTCGACTAAACAAATTACGAAATCAAAACTTAGCATTTGATAACTTTCTAAAATCTCGTACCTCAACCACACCAATCGTGTTTCTAGGATTATCAGACTTTTCTAAAAATGTGAAGCTGTCACTCTTGTGCCAGAAATCTGGTGCGCATCAGGCTAGTGACATGATGAATGTATTTCCCAAATTAAGTCTGGCATGTGGGACCACAAATATCAGCGATATGATGTTTGGAATAATTGAATGCTACATAAGGATGGTCATCCTGACCTGCCTGAAGAATAAAGGTTCAAGCATACTATCACTTTATAATCAATAGGCTACCTGTAGTTATGGCCAAATTTTAATTTTTACAATCAGAGAGAGAGCAGTCACTGCTAAATTCCGAATGTCACAGCGAGCTTATATGAGCGAAAGCCATTTCGTAGCTCTAATTCAGATTTACGCGACTCATCTCTCCCTCTTCTCACTCAAACGACATGATTGAGTGACAGCCATAACTCCAAAAATAATTGGCCTGAATTTGTTTTGCCCTTGTAGTACATGCATGGAGGCTTATTCTATGTATAGAAGTATTTTTGAAATAATTCTATCATCATGTCGTGTACTATCTTCAAATTATGAAGAAACGAGATGCAGGATAAGACCATCCATTCGTTCAGAAAATGTGTCAACCCTACGATTCAGTGGCCAACATTTGGCAATTTTAACAACTACTTGTTCGCAAAAACGCAGAATTTCTAATCGCTAGATGAAAACCATGTTCTCACAACGTGACCCTGTCTGTTTGCCTCAACTTAGTTTTGAGAAATAGAAATAAAATGACATGCCAGCAGAATAACATTCTGTAGCAGTAGGTGTTCATAATGACAGCCCACGTACAGCCACAAGTAATATGGAACATGAATTACAAGATAAGCTTGTGCGATGAGTGTTCTGCTGTTGAAGCTTGAGCTTCTATATTTTTCTAAAAATTCATATACTACATGCAAATTTGGGGCCTGCTATTAAGGGCAGTGGAAATTCATATTTTAGGAGCCAACGACGGAAATAAAGCACAATGCAAATAATAGGACTCTAGAGCCTCCCTGAAGATCGATTTTTGAACTCAAGAGCTTCAGCTTAAAATCAAACCCTTAAGCCGACACACCATTTCACATGTCAAAAACATCTATGAAAATTTTGAATACAGTGGTGTTGTCCAATTAAACACATTAATACATTAATATTACATTAATAGGCAAGCTCTCAACACCAAATTTTCAGTGAGACCGCGCAGAAACGTATTTATAAGTACGACATAGCTGACTACAAAGAACTCAACGGAAGAATGCAAAGTTAAACAAATACCCTAATGGAAATTCCTAGAAAGAAATAGTCCATTGAAAGTCCAAGGTTCAATAAAATAAAAAACTAGAAAATGTATATCCACTTTCTTGCCAGGAGTATGCATAATACTAATGGTGAGCAAGAAAAACAAATAACCCAAGATAGAAACTATATCCAAACACGACATACTGACCGAAAGAACGAAATAAAAGAAATGAATTTATGATGGCATGGACCTACATGCTACTTTAACAACTGAAACCACATAAAACCAGCCACGCATGAGATCATAAAAAAATCTATCGTTAATGTTAAAACGTGACGTTAAGTACTACTTCACTGCATGAGTTAGATAATATTAGAGCCACCATGGAGCTCATTTTACAATTTGGCAAAGTGGCTTTTACATCTTGTAAGTAGTTAATGAAGCAAATCTGTCTAACACGGCTTATCTAGACAGTTCCACAACTCAGAAAATAGTTCACAAATTGAAATTTCCAAAATGTCAGTTAGTAGACAAACAAATGGTCAAATCAGTTTTTTCTGTCAGAGTTCAGTTTACTGTGGAAAATCATGTTAACTTTTAAAATAGTAGAGTATGCTGCTTTGTCGCTTCATTTAGTACCCAATTGAAATTCTCTAAATTGCTAGAACTTCAGCTGATGTCATGCAATCACAGCTATCTGAAGAGTGTTAGGTGTAGAGGTTTATGAAATTGGACTGTATTTCCAAATAGAATAAGTTTTAGTGAGTGATGTGTTTGATAGAACCCAACAAAAATTGTAGCTTCATGTCTACCTTGTGTAGGACTCCATATTGACATATGCAAAGAGGATGGATATCATACACCCGTAGCGGAAGCTAGTGTGATCTTTGTGTATGACAGCGCGCTGGCTAAAGTGGCATATCTATTCATTTCAGTCATAATTATGTCACTAATAGAAACAACTTGCAGAAAACTTGACCAAAGCGGATTACTTACTCTTTCAGGCACTCCATTCTCTCTTTCTGAAAGACGAATATTCATTGTTTCAAATGTAAAACAAGCACTGGTCGTGCAAGACCATGATGCGGTCGCTCATTATGTCAAAAGACTAGAACCTCAATGAATGGTAGAAGTGTTGGCTCAAAGTGGTTTAAAAACAAATCAGTTACTTCATGCACATAGACTGAATAAAACACAATGAAAGAATTTGTTTAAATGGGTATTCTATAACAACACATACAGCTCCACATTTAAAGTTCTCAGCTGTGGAAAATCCAACATGACCAATTCGGCATCAAGAAGTAAATGATGCACGTGGAAAATGTAGAACTATATTGATCAAAGTTGAATGTAGATGCAATGAATAAATATAATTTCATCAATTAAAATTGGTAATATTTTAACTTTCATAAATACCTGGAATTATCTTTGTTTATAAATATAATTTAGATCACTGTAAATTTCTCAGTGAAATTGTGTCAAGTTTGCATCATCAGGAAGTGCATGCAGCATATGACAAAAAGGGAATGAGGCATGATTGTTGAAATATGTGGATTCCCATGGCCTGCCGCTCCAATGCAATGTTAAATTATATACATTGCATTTATTATTCCGCATATTGCATGTCACTGTGCGTACCACTAATATACAGTATTTTAAAGTCACCATGCCCGACTGTTTTTTGAAGATCATTTAGAGCGTAGAGTGGCACATTCTTGCAAAGACAGACAGTTAGAGGGTGAAAGTTTTCACGGCCTCGGTCTTTAAACGGCTGCATGAAACTGGCCTCTTCTAACTATTGCATGGGGTCAGATAATGGTAACAACGAATTATTTCCATAAACTTATCATACGAAAGATTCTCGTTTTTTGAATATTGCCAATAATTGGTCTAGAGGAAACAAGCATTGTAAAAATTGGCATAAATGCTGCCATCGATGTGAGGGAAGCATGAGAGTTAGCGCATATCTTGGAAACATTTGTCTCTGTAATACTCAGCGTTGATAATGAACTCACACCACGCAGTTTAAGCCATGGAATACCATTAACTTCGATAAATGTTTTCGAAGGTCATAACGTCATCTAAGCATGACTTTCCTGACACGATTCTACATGTCTTAACGTGTCATGCGAAGAAATGCACAAAGACGTACGATCGGACACGATCGGACATGTTGCGTCAGATCTTTTTCATATACGATCGTAGATGTCTTTTCATAGTATGACTGACACGATCTTGCTTAACTCTGATCGGACATGACTTTGCACGATCGTGTCA